>OX401404.1:63153673-63224669 GCA_947846245.1 Cerastoderma edule
ACCGGCATTCCCAAAGGAGAACAGACAGGTGCGGAGCCTCAGGTCACATGAACTTACGGAAACACGGGATTTCAGTAACCTTTAAGTAAAGAACCTGAAGAGGGTCTTTGTTTTAGTTTTGAATATATTTTTTTAGCATTCATTTACTCCCGAAGCACTCATCTCTGAGAGAGTATCTTTAATGATAAGTATCTTTCAACATTTACACTTAACGGTCATAAAAGAATTCCGTCGACTCTAGTTGAAAATAAAAAAGAAATTGTTGAACCTATAAGTCTTATCATGATAAATATATTTGAATGATTTGTCACTATTTCAGCATTTGTTTTGTTCAGACGGTGTTGGTAAATCGTTATAATTAACACTGGTCAGGCATTACTTGACCTCAGTTAACAAGAATCCGCCACGCGTATAACTCAGAAAAAATGCAAGAGAATCAGTTCGTAGTTTTACACGTTCTGAAACATCTTTTTTCAAAGGAAAGTTTACAACAATGTCACTTAGCAAAACAAGCATGGTCGTGAGCTTATCATCGTGGGATATAAATACACATTTTGAATCAAAGTACCAAAAATAGAAAGAGTCCCTTCGGTTTATCACAGCGGTTTTTGTCCCTGATTAATTGTCGACACAAAACACAGAACTGATCCATGCATTATTACTGGTACCTTATCTGTTCTAGTTTTGCCTTATTTACAGCAAGAACCTTACTATACTCTTCCGCGTCACGAGTTAGTCCCTTCTCAGAGCAATATTCAGCAGCAAATTCGCTTTTCGTTATCGTCGCCATACATTCAAATATGTCCCTTGCTTTACCGTCTAGTTCACCAAGCTGTGAGGTGGACATGGGTTCTCTATCATCGTTAAGCATCACCATCTCTAGGACATCACACGGTTTTCCTTCCAAGATATCCCCTTCCGCATACATGTCGAGAACAAGGAAGAAAGGGGTTTTAAGCAGTACCTCTCGTTCCCGTCTGTAGAGCGAGAGTTCATGAATATCCACCGCGCAGATTGTCATCAGTACGGACGTTGGAAACATGGAAGTAAAAAATGTCTTTGTACTCTTGCTTTAGACCAATCACATGGGTCTTGATTAGCATTGGTACCTTGGAAGTGGTGTCTGATTTCAGTATTTGCAGTTTTATGAATCTTTTTGCAACCTCGATGCTTGTGCTAGAAGAGAAAAGTCCTGAAATAAAATTGAATAAAGATCAGTTATTATCTTTAATTCTCCACATTTACAAGTTCATGTTTAACAAAAACAAAAATATGTAAAAGCAGAACAAAAAGTCGTCTTAAATTATAAACATGCTTTCCTAAATGTCATATACCTACTTATAACGCTTTTTTAAACCCTTTCGAATTTATCGTATAAAGAATGTAACGAATGGGAAAAAAACTTTGTCAAAAAACACAAAAAACATAGACATCGATTATGAAGGTCTAGTGTATGCAAAATGTGTACTGTTTTGCAACATTGCAAAAAACAGTTCTTGTTGAAAACGATTAAATGATATATTTACCCATAGGTACAGATATCTCCCTCTTGTCGATGGGGCTCATACATAAAGACCTAAAGGCTTCAATCTCGGACTCTATGAGAGTCAGGCCTCGGTAAACGATGCCCCTAAAGTTCGCCTTCTCTGGATGAATCAAGCAGTAATTGTGTAGATCAATGTTGAGCAGCCCTACCAGAAATACTACACTTCTAATTAGATCCACATACGCAATAGAGTCCTCTGTTCGGGAGATTTGGTTACTAAGACCAAAAATATATCTGTAACCTTCCACCGATGTATAAAGCGTTATAGCATCGAACGTCACCTCCACATCATTAATAGTCTCGCTTGTTAGCCAATCACGTTTCGACGTAAGCAGTCTTTCTGCAAGCTGAGCTGTCTTCTCATTCTTGAATGCCAGGCCATTTGATTCGAGCAGTAATGCTTTCAGTTTCGACAGAAAGGTGTCAAAATCTCCCCAGTTGTGGCATATGTAGTAATCAGCCTTGCGTATTTCGTCCTTACGAGTTTTCAATGAAGTGTCGTTATAGAAAGGTTTGAGGTCATTGAGAGATTTACTTTTAAACATTTCTGACGATTCTCCGATAAAACGTTCTTGTCTGTCTTCATCCTCGCTGTCTGTCTCGACCAGATCATCATCCGAGAGTCTCTTCTCACCGTGTGATAAGGTATACATAGTGGGAATTCTGAAACAAAAGTGGTTGGACAATCATGGGTTAAAATTAATTTGTTGATTGCAGGACAGTTTTAATACAAATTACCTGTCGACTTGGTTGAGATTAGATAGGCCATGAGCCAAGAACACTCTTGCTCTCACCTCCCAGGGGGAATTTTGAAGGTTATGTTGTTCTTGAACCTTGGGCTATAGGGCATAAGCAGACGAAACATTGCAAAGTTCCGATGGGGCTTTACGGAGTTATGGGACTTTGAAGATGGGCTTATCAGTAAATTATAGCCTATATGAGAAAATCTTTAAAAATATTTTCCTCTCGATCAATAGGTCCTAGAGCTTTGCTATTTGGTATGTAGCATCGTATATTGGTCCTCTACCAAGTTTGTTAAAATCATGACTGCTGATCAAAAAGTGGCCCTGCCCTCAGGGCTTATCAGTTTTACATTGCCATAATTAGATATGAAAAGGTTTAAAGATCTTCGTTTTCTTAAGATCCATTTAAGGTAGAGCTCAGATTTTTGGTATGTAGCATCATCTATTAGTCCCGTCAAATTTTTCATAAGATGATGACCTTTGGGCCTTAAATGGCCCCGCCCTAGGGGCTTATCAGTTTAACATAGCCTTATTTAGGAAAATATTTAGAACTCTTTTTCTCTAAAGCCATAAGGCCTAGAGCTTTTATATTTGGTACAAAATATCATCTATTGGCCCTCTACCAAGCTTGTTAAAATTATGACCGCTTGGCAAATCAAAGCGCCGCAAGCACTGAAGGACTAAGGCGCGTTTAAAGCAAGATTATGGAGGATTTCTTTTGGCAACATTATTCCTGTGACCAAAGAATGAACGATAGTGTATTTTTCGAATATCTGGACATTTTACGATTTCCCATGAGGCAACCGTAAAAAGGGATACAAACGTTTTTTGTTAACATAATTAGAACAGTCTATCATATGATGTCGCATTGAATACACTTTAATACAGAATGCACTTGGGTGTGTTGTGCGATTGATTGAACTTATAAACTATTTAAGTATAAATGAATTTTCCTTTCAAACATTTCAAAATGATTATGTGCCTGTGCGAAGATAATGATTGTTAAAACTGCGAAAAGAATAGAAGTTGAAGGATGAAAATTGACTGAACGTTTCTTACGTGTTTGCAACGTTCACGAAATTGTATCTCATAAAGAGTAAAACAACGATAGAAAGTGAGATTGGTTTCATATTTAAGCTTAGAAAATCTATTGGTGGATCGCAGTGTGTCTCTTTTTGGTATTTCAAAGCACAAACTGCATCAAAAGCAAACTTCACGTCTACCACTATTGTTTTTTATACACTGTATACATTTTCTCTCTTTCCTGCGTTCGAAAAAGAACGTTACGACGACATTTGAAGCAACTTTGCTTAAAGAGACTTTCTCAAAGAATAGGATTTTAACTTTTGAAATTAAATTGGCTTTTACCGTAAAAATAATTGCATGCATTTCTAAAGTTTCATAGAAATAGATTATTTGGAACATTCTAAATAACATCAAAATCAACAACGAAAAACCTTATTTTCATTATTGCTCAATTCGATAAGGATTTAATATAAATAAATAAATAAAAAATATTCGCAGTTTCTACATTGGTGTGACGTGTTTCCACCCCTTGCGTCATGTTAATTGTTTGATATCATTTACCTCACCTTAATTTTGAACTTTCACATTGAAATAAACATTACATCAACGTAGTTGGGAAATAAGAATTCTAATCCAGGAATGATTCTTATAATATGAAACTTGACTTTAAAATGGCATTAAATTGTGTTCTGTTCAACATTTAATTTTATTGTTCTGACTTTTCGAATTTTTCGCCTTCTGAAGATTTACGTCACGGGTGGGTGTAGTACATTTAAAATTGCGTGAGAAATAATTCCCCCGTTCATTTATTAAATCGCATTCCCAAAGGAGAACATACATATGCGAATGCTCAATTCATATTAATCAATGAAAGCACGGGTTTTTAGCAGCTTATATGTAAAGAAATTAAAAGCGATCTTTGGTTTAGTGACAAGGATTATGAATATCAAATTTTTAATGTTTATTCCTCTCAAAGCACACATATCTGATAGTATTTTTAAGATGAAATTGATACCAAATGTGAAAAAACTGCTTATGTCCATGGTTCTACCGAAAACCGGGAGAAAACGTTTTTCCTTGTTATTGTCGTTGTTCATATTTGCTTTCATTTAGACCAGTCACATTTAGTTGAATGGTAGTAAACATTAGGCCGCGTAGGTAGTGACCCCTAGTGCGGGATATACCTACGGGCCCGGAGCCCAGGCTAGGAAGGGTATTTGTATTATGATTGTTTCCTTTTTCTCTTTTACAAAAGCAATATTAACGGCCCTTATTCCTAACTCTTACATGCATTGATTTAATAATTATACAAAAGGACATTGAGAGATAGTATTTTTCAGCCTCGCATAATAGTGCTTTGATTTCGGGGGAAGTCCGAATGATCCAGACGTAGATATTTCATTCTACAGTTAAAGCTTGGATCATCCGAATTGGGGAGGGGTTGTGGTCCAACTCAATCAACTGCAATATTAACTTCAAACGATTCATTTGGGGCACCAAATGAACGGCACGTGTATGATACACATCCTAATACACAGCATCTATCGATGTACTGCCGCCGGACGGACAGTTAGACATTGTTTCTTGTCTGATTTTGCTTCAATTGTAACAAGTCACATTAACCAATTTGAGGAAAAAGTTTACTAATGTTAATCACGTTGCCCCCTCCGTGAGGTTTCACATTCCGGTGATGGCATTTGGACTTTTTATGAGATATGCATTATCCCAATGCAGATTATATAGCAAGGGGTATTTCATATTGTAACGAAAAAGCAGATTTACTCTTTAACCATACAATCTCTTTCTTTGCACCGTGTTATGCAAAGTGTCAGTCACTTCTTCGTCGATTTCAAACATATAGTAAATCTGACCTGTTTGTTGCAGGCTACTCTGGAACACATTGTGGGAAAAGGAGAAATCTCTCTCAACGGGCAATTTCTCCTTTTCCGGCAATGTTTTCTGTCCTAGCAGAAGATTATTTTTACATTTCACATATTTTGAAATGCCATCTGCAAACTTTTTAAATTTGGGACATTCTAAATTTGGCATTTGGTAAAAGTTTAAACTAAAAGCCGTACAAATGTATGGGATCGTTTAAAGAAACGGCGTCCAACGTCCGAAGTTCGAAAATCACTTCTCCGAAAAACGTAAATATGTAAGGAGCTATAATAACAAGCCATTCTGATGTGTTTATGTTAACTTGATGTTATAGCCGTCATAATCTGTAACTGTAGTTGTGGGTTTAAGCGTCTAACGGCTCAATATGCTACGTACGCTACGTACGTCTTGGAGTGTAAACTTGACGGCAATAATAATTTAGAGCAAAACAAAGCGAGTGAATCCGGACTACATTCTTGGTTCAAAGAAGGTAGGTATTAGTCCGCACAGTGAAGGCGGATTTATAATGAGTAATTCGTGTCAGACCACAGTTTGTAAAGTATCCTCCCTCAGAAAGTGGTATGTAACTTCAAACGACTAAGGTGCTAACGCACCCTAGTCCAAAAATGGTCCCGCCCTAGGGGCTTATCAGTTTAGCATTGCCTTGATTATGTAGAAAAAGGTTTAAAAATCTTCGTTTTCTAAAGATCTTTTTTACCTAGAGTTTTATTTTTTGGTATGTAGCATAATCTATGGGTCCTCTTCAAATTTTGATAAAATTATTACCATTGGGCCTTAAATGGCCCCGCGCTCGTGGCTTATCAGTTTAAAATTGCCTTGTATTGGAAAATATTTAAAAACCTTTTTCTCTAGAGCCATGAGGCCTAGAGCTTTGAAATTTGGTATGAAACATCATCTTCTAGTCCTCTACCGAGCTTGTTAAAATCATGACCCCTGGGCCAAAAATGGCCCCGCTCTAGGGGCTGATCAGTTTTACATTGCCTTAACTACATAGAAAAAGGTTTAAACACTTTCTTCTTAAGGTTCAGTTGATCTAGGGTTTTGATATTTGGTATGTAGCATTATCTATTGGTCCTCTTCAAATGTGGATAAAATTATGACCTTTGGGCCTTAAATGGCCCCGTCCTCGGGGCTAATCAGTTTAACATTGCCTTATATAGGAAACTATTTAAAAATCTTTTTCTCTAGAGCCATGAGGCCTATAGCTTTGATATTTGGTATGAAACATCATCTACTAGTCCTCTACCAAGCTTGTTAAAATCATGACCCCTGGGCCAAAAATGGCACCAACCTACAACTTACATTGCCTTAATTATATAGAAAAAGGTTTAAACATTTTCTTCTTAAGGTTCAGTTCACCTAGAGTTTTGATATTTGGTATGTAGCATCATCGATTGGTACTCTGCACATTTTGATAAGATGATGACCTTTGGGCCTGAAGTGGTCCTGTCCCTTGGGCATATCAGTTTAACGAAGCCTTATATAGGACAATATCTTAAAATCTTCTTTTCTGGAGCCATAAGGCCTTAATCTATGGTATTTGGCATGTAACATCACTTTCTGATGCTCTACCAAAGTTGTTCATATCATGACCACGGGGTTGTAAATGACCCTTCCATAGGTGGCTTATCTGTTTTAGATAGACTTATATAATAAAATATTTAGAAATTTCTGTAGCCACATTGCCTAGGGCTTTGATATTTGGTATGTAGCATCATCTACTTGTCATCTACCAAGTTTGTTCAATTTATGACCTCTTGGCCGACAATGTTCATACCATATGGGCGTATCAGTTATACATGGCAGTATGTAAGAAACCTTTAATAATCTTCTTCTCTGGAGCAATATTGCCCAGAGCTTTGATAATTTGTATGTAGCATAATCTACTGGTCCTCTACTTAGATTTATTCAATCATGACTGCTTGGCTTTTAATGGCCCGCCCAAGGGGCTTATTAGTTATAAATAGCAGTTCACAAGAAAATCTTTAATTATCTTCACGTCGACACTCTTTAGACAGCTTTTTGAGAGTGTCTGTATAATTATCTAATTGATTATTTTCTTTCTGAAAGAGATTGGAATTTACAATTTAAATCATGACCCCTGGCCTAGCATGGCCCATCGACATGTAGCTGCATATCAGTTTTACATAGCAGTATATTAGAAAAACTTCATAAATCTTCATCTCTCTTGTTGATCTCTATCAATATTGTTCAAGTCATGACACATGGGGATAAAAAGCCCCCCAACCCCCTCCCCAGCATATCAGTTTAACATAAATGTAAGTAAGAAAATACTAAAAATCTTCCCCTCAGCAGTCAAAAATTTAACTGAACAACTGGCACCATCGCCTGTTTGTTCCGTAATTTTCAACATCCAGGTTTTTGGACAGGTAACATGTCAAATCGTCCAGACTGTATTATGTAAATGCAAATCACTATCTTTTTTTCTGGTTCTTTGCTTGAAATAATTTCGCATTTAGGTGATATTGACTTGGATAAAGGATAAACCTAACTTCATAATTATTCCACATTCGCAGATGGAGTGTGCTTGCAAGATTTAAGGAAGGCAGTTTTCCTAGCCATATAATTGTTTCAACCCTGGACCCATATAATCAATTGTTGCTGTATTTTAACTGAATGACTGTTTAAATGGCAAAAAGACATTGTAATATATACAAACAAAACATTTATCTGGGCACTTGTATTAAACTAGTATCAATAATTAATCATTACTTAAATAGGGAGAGACAATGGGTCATGAATGAATAACATATTGAAGGTTTTTAAACATTTCCTTTTGGGCAGTTTTTAGCCTGGCTGTCTTTTGAACAAACTTAGTGTAAGACCACAAAAGCATGCTACACTATACTAAATATAGAACCAAGGCTAATTTGCTGCAGAGGAGAAGACTTTTAAATAGTTTCTTATATACATTTACGTTAAATTGATATGTCCCTAGGGTGGGGTGGGGAGCCATTTTATGCCCAGGTGTCATAATTTGATCAATGTTGATAGAGAACAACAAGAGAGACGATGATTTTTTAATATTTTCTTATATACTGCTATGTTAAACTGATATATGCAGCTAGGGCGGGGCCATGTTAGGCCAGGAGTTCATGATTTAAATAAACTTTGTAGATGACCAATAGATGATGCTACACTCCAAACACTAAAGCCCGAGGCAATATGGCTACAGAGAAGAAGATTATTAAATATTTTCTTACATACTACTATGTATAGCTGATAAGCCTATCGGACATAACCATTATAGGTCAGGGATTCATGATTAAAACGAACTTGGTGGAGGACCAGTAGATGATACTACATACCAAATATCAAAGCTCTAGGCCTGGAGGCTCCGTAGAATAATATTATTGAAGACTTTCTAATATACTGCTATGTTTAACTGATAAGCCCGTAGGGCGTGACAACTGAAGACCCAGTGGTCATGATTTGAATAAAACACGTTGTACAGGAACAGTAGATGATGCTACATACCAAACATACTTTTTTATATAAGCCTATGCAAAACCGATAAGCCCCTAGGGCGGGGCCATTTTAAATCCGAGGGTAATGATTTGAAGACCTTAATGTGATGCTGCATACCAAATATCAAAGCTTTAGGCCTTATGGCTCCAGAAAAGACGATCTTTCAATAATTTCCTATATAAGGCTATATTAAACTGATAAGTCCCGTAAGGCAGGGCCATTGAAGGCCCAAAGGTCATCATCTTATCAAAATTTTAAAGAGGACCAATAAATAATGCTACTTACCAAAAACCAAAACTCTAGATAAAATGGATCTTAAGAAAACAAAGATGAAACAAAAGAATCAACATATTCAAGCCAATGTAAAACTGATAAGCCCCTAGGGCGGGGTCATATTAGGCCAAAAGGTCATCATCTTATCAAAACTTAAAGAGGACCGATAGATAATGCTACATACCAAAAATTAAAACTCTAGGTCAAATGGATCCTTACAAAACAAATATTTTTAACCTTTTTCTACATAATTAAGGCAATGTAAAACTGATAAGCCCAAGGGCGGGGCCATTTTTGGCCCAGCGGTCATGATATGAACAAACTTGGTAGAGGACCAGTAGATGATGTTACATATCAAATATCAAAGCCCTAGAACTTACGGATCAAAAGGAGAAGAATTTTTAAAGATTTTCTCATATCGGCTATATATTGCTGATAAACCCATTTTCAAAGTCCCATAACTCCGTAAAGACCCAACTGAACTGTGCAATCCTTCGTCTGCTTATGCCCCATAGCTAGAGGGTCAAGAAAAACATGGCCTTCAAAGTTTCCCCTGGGGGGCTTGGGGAGCAGGGCCTTTTCTGGCTCAAGGTCTAAGCTAAAAAAACCTTCGAAATGTTTTGACGCAAAACGTTAAGGCGAACTATTAGTTCTAATCTAGATACACAGAAGGGAAAGAGGGGGTGAAGGTACGAAGGGGAGACAAATGGAAGGGAAATATAAAAATCGGACAGACGGACGGGCGGGCAAAATGACGGACGAACACACAGAGGGCAGATAGACGGATGGAGGGACAGACGGGCAGTGGGAGGGTCGGACAGACGGAGAGTGGGAGGGACAGACATACAGACGAATGGAGGTACAGACAGACGGATGAAGGGATAGACAGACGGACAATTGGAGAGACAGAGAGACCAATGGAGGTACAGACATACAGACAAATGGAGGTACAGACAGGCAGATTGTTTGAGAGACAAAGAGACGGATAGAGGGACTGAGGGGGTGAAGGTACGAATGGGAGACAAATGGAAGGGAAATATAAAAATCGGACAGACGGACGGGCGGGCAAAATGACGGACGAACACACAGAGGGCAGATAGATGGATTGAGGGACAGACGGGCAGTGGGAGGGTCGGACAGACGGAGAGTGGGAGGGACAGACATACAGACGAATGGAGATACAGACAGACGGATGAAGGGATAGACAGACGGATAATTGGAGAGACAGAGAGACCAATGGAGGTACAGACATACAGACAAATGGAGGTACAGACAGGCGGATATTTTGAGAGACAAAGAGACGGATAGAGGGACTGATATAGATACGAATGGTGGTACAGACAGACGAGTGGATGGACAGACAGACGAGTGGAGGGAAAGACAGACGAATGGAGGGACAGACAGACGAATGGAAGGACAGACAAACGGATGGAGGGACAGACAGATGGATGGAAGGACAGGCAGACGGATGGAGGGACAGACAGTCGAATGGAAGGACCGACAAACGGATGGAGGGACAGACAGATGGATGGAAGGACAGACATATTGATGGAGGGACAGAGAGATGGATAGTGGGAGGGGCAGACAGATGAATAGTGGGAGGGGCAGACATATGAAAAGTGGGAGGGAGAGACATAGAGACAAATGGAGGTAGAGACGGACGGATGGAGGGACAGACAGACGGATGGAGGGACAGACAAACGGATGGAGTGACAGACAAACGGATATAGCTACAGACAAACAGATGAATGTACAGACAGACGGGTGGAGGGACAGACAGATAGATGTACAGACATACGGATGGAGGGACAGACAAACGGATGAAGGGACAGACAGACGGATTGAGGTACAGACAGACGAATGGAGGAACAGACAGATGGATGATGGGACAGAGAGACAAACGGAGGGACAGACAGACGAATGGAGGGACGGAAAGACGGATTGAGGGACTGAGAGTCGAATGGAGGAACAGGCAAACGTGTGGAGAGACAAACAGACGAGTGGAGGTACAGACAGACAGGCGGAGGGACAGATAGACGGATGTATGGACAGACAGACGTGTGGAGGGACAGACAGACGGATGGAGGGACCGACAAACGAATGGAGGGAGAGAGAGACAAATGGAGGAACAGAAAAACGTGTGGAGAGAGAGACAGACGAGTTGAGGGACAGACAGACAGGCGGAGGGACAGACCGACGGATGAATGGACAGACAGACGCGTTGAGGGACAGACAGACGGATGAAGGGACGGACATACGGATCGTTTGAGGTACAAACAGTCGGGTGGACGGACAGATTGACGAGTGAAGGGACAGACAGACTGCTGAAGGGACAGACATATGGATGGAGGGACAGAAAGATGGATGAACGTACAGACAGACGGGTGGAGGGACAGACAGACAAATGGAGGGACAGATAGACGGATGGAGGGACAGACAAACGGATGCAGGGACAGACAGACAGACAAATGGAGGACAAACAGACGGATGGAGAGACAGACAAACGGATGGAGGGATAGACAGACGGATGGGGGGACAGACATAAAGATGGAGGGACAGACAAACGGACGGAGGGGCAGACAAACGAACGGCTTGAGAGAGAGAGAAGAGAGAGAGAGAGAGGCAGAGGGAGAGGCAGAGAGACAGAGAGAGAAAGAGAAAGAGAGAGACAGGGAAAGCTAATATCGGCGTTCTAAATGCTTGCACTTACTTTCTGTTCTGTTTCCCTGTAAAGTTAACAAAGTAACGGTCGAGAGGCAATGATCCAACCTTGTCTCATTCTAAATCGCCTGACAAATGTGTTTACTGTTGTCCATGGTTACAATGGAAATTCCCTAGTTCGTAACGGTATCCTTCTTTCGTTTTCGAAATAGGTATAAGGCAGATTACTCATGGTTTGCTTGTATTACAGTGATCATATACGTATCCATTCTCCTACGCATTTATCTCCCTTTTCATTTTGGTTAGGAACTGAAGTGTAGCGAAGGAAAGTTTTTCTGCGCCGAGCTTGAGGCGTCTCAGTACTGTGTATACATCCTCCCCTAGCTTGCTTAACTGTTTATTGTTTAGATGCTTAGTTTTGTATTGTTTAGAAACTTAGTTCTGCATATGAACAAATTATAGTACACAAACGGTACATTGGTATTTTGTGTTAACATAATTACATGAGAAGATAATATTATGGTTAATAAAGCCTAGACGTAGTAAAATCCTTTGTTCAGTCCGAAAAAACGGTAGCCAATTAATATAAAGTTAAGACACAAAACCTTTAGGTAAGGTGGTCACACAATAAGTATCAAACCCCGTCATTCATGTTTTGAAATGTAGAACCACGGACTTGTCACCTGATCGTTGCCTTATCATGCTAGATATTGTTACAATAAAACTGAACATAAATGAGGAGATAATCATTTTGATTTAATCATGTATCGAAACGCAACCTAGACAATCAATGGACACGAGATATAACCGATTTGGGCTATCACTTATTGATCTATGTTGCACATACAATGTCCATATTTTGAATGGTAGATTCTCTGGAGATACAGTGGGCAATTTTACTTGTTTAGCCAACAACGGTTCTAGCGTTGTAGATTATATTATTTGTTCTTCGAATTTATTTAGTTATGTTTCCAACTTTACTGTACTGGAGAATGATGCATCTGTTCACTTTCCGATACACTGCACTTTAGATTTTAAACTCAGAGTCGGTGATGAAGAGTGTACATATGATCGTTCAACTTCTTCAAATTGGGAACGATTTAAATGGAACCCATTATATCAGAATGATTTCTATGTGAAATTTACTAGGTTATATGATATGTTTTTGTCTGATGTCAATGTTACAGATGAGGAAACGTCTGTATTATCTCTTTTAGATAATTTTACCAATGTATTTAAATCGTCTGCTATTATGATGCGCTGTAAAGCAAAAATTTCACATCACGTCCAAGCAGAATGGTGGGACTATGATTGTATTGTAGCAAAATTCAAGAAAAATAAGGCACTAAGAATGTTTAGACAGACACATCGCTTATGCGATCTTAACAATTATAAAATACTTAGAAACAGGTTCAAGTCTATATGTAGGGATAAGCAATGTTTTTTGAAACAAAAGAAAAGAGATGAATTGGTAAACAGTCGAAATGACCCAAGACGATTTTGGTCATTAATAAAATCTTTTAATGCAAGGACTCCAGACTCAAAGTTAGTATCTAACGAAGATTTTTATAAACATTTTAAATCGCTTTTAAATCCCGATTTGTCATCTCGAGTGTTAGATTCGTCTTTTTTAGAGGACATCGAAGCTATTCATAACTGCGACGACCTTAATATACCTATCTCACTTGAAGAGATAGTCAATAGCGTAAATTTATTATCTATTAATAAATCCCCAGGTCCGGATGGTATTTGCCTTGAAATGTACAAAGCAACTTTGAACGATATTTTACCTTTTCTTCATAAATTGTTCAATGAGATATTTGATAGTGCCTGCTTCCCTCAAGAATGGGGATATAGTATTATCACACCATTACATAAGAAGGGATCTCTATTGGACCCAAATAATTATCGCGGTATATCATTAATCGATTCAATTTGTAAAATCTTTACTCATGTCTTAAGTAGAAGATTGTCAAATTGGTGTGATACATGTAGTATTATTGATGAATCCCAAGCCGGATTTCGATCAGACTACTCCACAATGGATAATATTTTTACCTTAATGTCTCTGGTCCAGAAATATCTATGTAAAAAACGTGGCAGATTTTACTGTATTTTTATCGATTACTCAAAGGCTTTCGATACTATACGACATGATAAACTTTGGGAAGCACTCAGTCGTAAGGGTATTAATGGTAAATTTTTAGATACATTAAAGTCGATGTATAGCAAATTAAAATCTTGTGTTAAACTCAATGGTGAGTTGACACAGTATTTTGATTGCACAATCGGAACCCGGCAAGGCTGTGTAGGAAGTCCGAAAATATTCTCTCTTTTTATAAACGACTTAGTTTCATTTCTTGATAGTAAAAGTAATGGCAGAGGGGTTTTTGTTACAAATGACATAAAAAATCTTAACATTTTAATGTTTGCAGATGATATTTCCAGTTTTGCAGATAGTGTAATACAACTTCAACGGCAAATCAACATTATTGAACAATTTAGTAAAGGAGTTGGTTTGGACGTTAATATAGATAAGACAAAAATAATGGTATTCAGAAATGGAGGTATAATTAAACAAAATGAAAAATGGTTCTATAATGGTTCTAGCATCGATAAAGTATCATGTTACAAATATTTAGGTGTTTATTTAACCAGTAAATTATCTTGGTCAAAAACACATCAAATGCTTGCCCAACAAGCTAGAAAAGCAATGAATTGCATTCTTATGCTTCGTAGATATATGGGTAACATTTCTTCACGGGATATGTTTAAGATATTTGATGCCTCAGTGAAGCCAATTTTGTGCTATGGATCACATATTTGGGGATATCAATATGTTGATAGGATAGAAAAGGTTCATATAAAGTTCTGTAAAAAACTATGCTTATTATCTTGTAACACATGTGATTTCCTAGCTCTAGGTGAATGTGGAAGGTTACCACTATGTATAACATATATGTCGAACTGTGTCAAATACTGGCTGCATGTAGTAAGAATGAATAATAACAGATATCCTAAGCAGTGCTATTTCATGTTATTTCGCATGGATGAAACTGGTAAAACTACATGGGCAACATATGTAAAGAATCTTTTATTTTCTTATGGCTTTGGACACGTTTGGATAGTACATGATGTGGGAAATATTGATGAATTTTTTAAGGCTTTTTCTCAGAGAATTAAGGATTGTTATACACAAAATGGTTTGCTGATCTAAATGAGTCACCAAAAGCATTGCACTATAGATATTTTAAATCTATGTTAACTCCAGAATTATATCTTAATACTGACCTATCCTATAAACAAAAAAAGACATTATCTAATTTTAGGTGTTCATCCCATGATTTAATGGTTGAAAAGGGTAGATATTTAAAGATAGAAAGAGAGCAGAGATTTTGCCAACTTTGTAAACAACTAAACTTAAACATTATTGAGGACGAATATCATTTCTTTTTAGAATGCAAAAGTTACCAACTGCTGCGCAATATGTATTTTGAAAAGTCATGGCTTAGACACGTAAATCAGCAAACCTTTTATTCTATTTTGGAATGTAATAATAAATCAAGTATATTCAAAGTATCAACATATCTTGTAAAAGCCTTTGAACTTAGACAAAATCTAATTGAAGAACTATTGTAATGTATTTGTTTGTGGATTGTCACTCTTGTGCATGTATATTATGTTACTGTATGTTGTACTATGGGCATATGGCCTCTGTACTTGAATAAACATGTCTATGTCTATGTCTATGTCTATGTTTTGTGGGGTTGCGTATGAGTGTTGTTATTGGCTTGAATAGAAACCATATAGTAATGCAAATCTCTCACTTTACAAAACCACTCCTGCAGAACAGATCTTATAATCAAATTTGCTAGGTTACATTTTCACGAATTCTGTAGGAAACATTCTTTTAATCAACTCCTTTCTGTTACTTTTTTTTTCTTTTATTGTTATCATAATCATTTTATTGTTGTCATTTTCACTATTGTCAACTATAAATAATATCATCATAATGTATAATCATGATGTTTAACATTTTCAACCCCACTACTAGCATTAAGATAGTGATGATAACTAAAACTATGATTCTATGTTCAATTCAATTCAATTCAATATTTTATTCAAGTATCTTAGGCCTCTGGCCCTTATACATAAACACATATACAAATACAAAGTGTGAGTGACATAGCATATAGTTATAAAACATAGAAGAAGTCAGGGACTATCCAGAAATTGTTTTCTACATTTAAAAGCCTCCATTAGGAATGTTGCTACTTATCGTATTGTTGTTTTATTCTTCAATGATAATATGACGTTAAAAGTAAATCTATTTCTATTGCCTAGCGGGTATGCTTTGAAAGATTGTAATCTTAAATGTTCATATTGTGAGCACTCAAAAAATAAATGGAATTCATCTTCAACAGTTGAAATGTTGTTGTTTTTCTGACAAATGGGGCAACATCTCATGTTTCTGTCTATCCCCAGGTGCCTTCCCCTTTCAATCATCAGATTGTGGTTAGAGCACCCGAAGTTAGACAGAATTTGCCTGTGTAGATGTTGAAGTTTAGTGTGTATAAATCAAGAGTATATTGATAAAATAACATGTTTCCCGTTGACTGTTATAAAGAGCTATGAAATGTATATATCAACCCATAAGACAAAAGTGTAAATACTCTGTGGACATGTATAGTAGAAAACATCACAGATGCCACGTGATAGCAAGGCGCGCGAGGAAGAACAGACGGGCGCGGAGACTCAGTTCACATGAACTAACGGAAACACGGGGTTTCAGTAATCTTAAAGTAAAGAACCTGAAAAGGGTCTTTGTTTTAGTGCCAAGGATTTTGAATGTAATTTCGTTTGCATTTATTTACTACCAAAGCACTCATCTCTGAGAGAGTATCTTTAATGATAAGTATCTTTCAACATTAATACTTAACGGTCATAAAAGAAATCCGTCGACTCTTTCGTTGAAAATGAAAAAAGAAATTCTTAAACCTATAAGTCTTATCATAATAAACATATTTGAATGATTTGTCACTATTTCAGCATTTGTTTTGTTCAGACGGCGTTGATAAATCGTTATTATTAACACTGTTCAGGCATTACTTGACCCCAGTTAACAAGAATCCACCACACGTATAACTCTGAAACACCCTTTTTCAAAGGAAAGTTTACAACAATGTCACTTAGCAAAACAAGCATGGTCGTGAGCTTATAATCGTGCGATACACATTTTGAATCAAAGTACCAAAAATAGAAAGAGTCCCTTCGGTTTATCACAGCGGTTTTTGTCCCTGATTAATTGTCGACACAAAACACAGAACTGATCCATGCATTATTACTGGTACCTTATCTGTTCTAGTTTTGCCTTATTTACAGCAAAAACCTTACTATACTCTTCCGCATCACGAGTTAGTCCCTTCTCAGAGCAATATTCAGCAGCAAATTCGCTTTTCGTTATCGTCGCCATACATTCAAATATGTCCCTTGCTTTACCGTCTAGTTCACCAAGCTGTGAGGTGGACAAGTGGTCTCTATTATCGTTGAGCATCACCATCTCCAAGACATCACACGGTTTTCCATCCAAGATATCCCCTTCCGCATACATGTCGAGAACCAGGAAGAAAGGGGTTTTAAGCAGTACCTCTCGTTCCCGTCTGTAGAGCGAGAGTTCATGAATATCCACCGCGCAGATTGTCATCAGTACGGACGTTGGAAACATGGAAGTAAAAATGTCTTTGTACTCTTGCTTTAGACCAATCACATGGGTCTTGATTAGCATTGGTACCTTGGAAGTGGTGTCTGATTTCTGTATCTGCTGTTTTATGAATCTTTTTGCAACCTCGATGCTTGTGCTAGAGGAGAAGAGTCCTGAAAAAAAAAGAGAGAAAAAAAAATAAGTTTTTTTCTCTCCAAATTTACAAGTGTATATAAAAAAGAAGAAAAAAACCCTGAGCAATCGTTTAACATTTATAAGTTGCCTTACTCAATGTCATAGATCTGTATAAAACTCTCTTTTGATAAAACCTTTGAAATTCACCACATAAAGAAAAGAATCGTCGTCATAACCATACTTAGACATCCATTAGGCAAGTCATGCTTATCCAATTTTGACATATGTAGTGTATGACAACATATTGACAAGAACAATTATTGTAGAAAACAATGATGTATTTACCTAAAGGTACCGATATCTCCCTCTTGTCGATGGGGCTCGTACTTAAAGACTTAAAGGCTTCAAGCTCGGACTCTATGAGAGTCATGCCTCGGTAAACCATGCCTTGAAAGTTCGTCTTCTCGGGATGAATCAAGCAGTAATTGTGGAGATCAATGTTGATGAGCTCTCCTAGAAATACCACACTTCTGATGCGATCTACATACGCAATGGAGTCCTCTGTTCGGGAGACTTCGTTGCTAAGGCCATAAATAGCTTCATAACCTTCCGCCGATGTATAAAGCTTTATAGCATCGAACGTTACCTCCACATCATTAATAGTCTCGCTTGTTAGCCAGTCACGTTTAGTCGTAAGCAGTCTTTCTGCAAGCTGAGTTGTCTTCTTATTCTTGAATTCCAGGCGTTTTGATTTGAGCAGCCATGCTTTCAGTTTCGACAGAAAGGTGTCAAAATCACCCCAGTTGTGGCGTATGTAGTAAATAGACTTGCGGATTTCGTCCTTACGAGTTTTCAATGAAGTGTCGTTATAGAAAGGTTTGAGGTCATTGAGAGATTTACTCTTAAACATTTCTAACGATTCTCCGATAAAACGTTCTTGTCGGTCTTCATCCTCGCTGTCTCTTTCGTCCAGATCATCATCCGAGAGTCTCTTCTCACCGAGTGATAAGGTATACATAGTGGGAATTCTGAAACAAAAGTGATTGGACAATCATTCATATAAAATTAACTTGTTCATTGAAGCACAGTTTTAATACAAATTCCCTGTCGACCTGGTTGAGATTAGATAAAAAAACTTCGAAATGTTTTGACGCGAAACGTAACGCGAACTATTAGTTCCAATCTAGGTACACAGAAAGGAGGTAGGGGCTTAAGAAAAGACGAAGGGGAGACAGACGGAGGGAAAATTAATAACAACGGGACAGACGGACGGGCGCGCAAAAGGACAGACGAACAGACAGAGGGCGGACGAATGGATGGAGGGACGGACGGACGAATTGAGGGACAGAAGGACATTGGGAGGGACAGACATACAAACGAATGGAGGTGCAAACAGAGGGAAAATTGGAGAGACAGAGAGACGGATGGAGGTACAGACAGACGGATAGTGGGACAGACAGGGGGATAGTTGAAGGGACAGGTAGATAGACGGAGGGACAGATATAGAAAAGAATGGAGGTAGAGACAGACGAATGGAGGTTCACATAGACGGATGGAGAGACAGACAGACGGATGGATGGACAGACAAACGGATAGTGGGAGGGGACAGACAGGCGGATGGAGAGAGAGACAGACTAATCGAGGTAAAGACAGACGTATGGAGGAACAGACAGACGGATGGAGAGACAGACAGACGAGTGGAGGGAAGGACGAATGGACAGTGGGAGGGACAGATTAAGAGACGAATGGAGGTACAGACAGACGAATCGAGGTACAGACAGACAGAGGGAGGGACAGACAGACTTATAGAGGTACAGACAGACGGATGAAGTGACAGACAGGCGAATGGAGGTACAGACAGACAAATGGAGGGACAGACAGACGTATGGAGGGACAGACAGACAAAGGGAGGTACAGACAGACAGATTGAAGGAAAGACAGACATATGGAGGGACTGACAGACGGATTGAGTGAAGAAAGACAAATGTAGGTACAGACAGACGAATGGAGAGACAGACAGGCGTATGGAGGGACAGACAGACGGATGGAGGGATAGACGGATGGATGAAGGGACAGACAGGCTGATGGAGGGACGGACAGACATACGTATGGAGGGAAAGACACACGGATGGAGAGACAGACAGACGAGTGGAGGGACGGACAAATGGACAGTGGGAGGGACAGATTAAGAGACGAATGGAGGTACAGACAGACGAATCGAGGTACAGACAGACAGAGGGAGGGATAGACAGACTAATAGAAGACAGACAGACAAAGGGAGGTACAGACAGACAGATGGAAGGAAAGACAGACATATGGAGGGACTGACAGACGGATTGAGTGAAGAAAGACAAATGGAGGTACAGACAGACGAATGCAGGGACAGACAGGCGGATGGAGGGACAGACAGACAAAGGGAGGAACAGACAGACGTATGGAGGTACAGACAGATGTATGGAGGAACAGACAGACGTATGGAGGAACAGACAGACAAAGGGAGGTACAGACAGACGGATGGAGGGACAGAGAGGCGTATGGAGGTACAGACAGACGAATGGATGGACAGACAGACGTATGGAGGGACAGACAGACAAAGGGATGTACAGATAGACGGATGGAAGGACATACAGAAGGATTGAGAGACAGACAGACGAATGGAGGTATAGACAGACTAATGGAGGTACAGATAGACGGATGGAGGGACAGACAAACGGATGGAGGGACAGACAGATGGGTGGAGGGAAAGACAGACGTATGGAGGGACAGACGGACGAATGGAGGGACACACAGACGGATGGAGGGATAGACGGATGGATGAAGGGACAGACAGGCGGATGGAGGGACGGACAGACAGACGTATGGAGGGAAAGACACACTGATGGAGGTACAGACAGATAGATGGAGGGACAGACACACGGATGGGCGGACAGACGTACAGATAGACAGACATACAGACATACGGATGGGAGGACAGACGGATGGAGGGACAGACAGACGAATGGTGGGACAGACAGATGGATAGACAGACAAACGGATTGAAAAACGGACAGATGGATAGAGGGATAGACAGACGGATGAACAGACAGACATATAGTGCGAGGAATAGACAGACAGATGGATGGAGTGACAGACAAACGGATGGAGTGACAGACAGACGGAATGAAGTACTGACAGACGGATGGAGAGACAGATAGACGGATTGAACGACATACCGATGGATGGAGGGATAGAAAAACGGATGAATGTAGTGACAGACAGACGGATGGATGGATGGACAAAAGGATGAGAGTACAGACAGACAGATGTAGGGACATTTAGACGGATGGAGGGACAGGCAACTTAATGAAGGGACAGACAGACGAATGGAGGTACAGACAGACGGATTGAGTGACATACAAAGAATAGAGGGACAGACAAACGGATGGAGTGACAGACAGACGGATTGAAGGACATACAGATGGATGGAGGGATAGAAAAACGGATGAATGGAGTGACAGACAGACGGATGGATGGACGGACAAAAGGATGAGAGTACAGACAGACAGATGTAGGCACATTCAGACGGATGGAGGGACAGGCAACTTAATGGAGGGACAGACAGGCGGATGGAGGTACAGACAGACGGATTGAGTGACAGACAAACGGATTGAAGGACGGACAGACGGATGGAGGGACAGACAGACGGGCGGATGGATGGACAGAGGAATGCAGTGACAGACAGTCGGATGCAGGGATAGACAGACGGATAATCGGAGAGACAGAAAGACGAATGAAGATACAGACATACGGATTGAGTGACAGACAGTCGGATGGAGGAACAGACGTACGGATAGTCGGAGGGACAGTAAGACGAATGAAGATACAGACATATGGATTGAGGAACAGACAGACAGATAGACAGAGGGATAGACGGACGGGTATAGGGGCAGGCAGACGGATAGACGGAGGGATATACATACAAATGGAGGAACAGACAGATGGATGGAGCGACAGACAGGCGGATGAAAGACAAACGGTTAGGGGAAAGACAGACGGATGGAGGGATAGACTACCGGATGGATGGACAGACAGACAGATGGAGGAACGGACAGACGGATGGAGGGACAGACAGATGGATAGACGGGCAGGCAGACAAATACAGGGACTGACAGATGGATAGACTGGCAGGCAGACAAATACAGGGACTGACAGACGGGTGGAGGGACAAACAGACAGATAGTGGGACGGACCGACAAATGGATGGAGGGACAGACAGATGGATTGGCGTAGAGACAAACGGATGGGGGGACAGTCAGACGGAGGGACAGTCAGACGGAGGGAGGGAGGGAGGGAGGGAGGGAGGGAGGGAGGGAGGGAGGGAGGGAGGAGGAGGAGGGAGGAGGGAGGAGGAGGGAGGGAGGAGGAGGGAGGAGGAGGAGGAGGAGGGAGGAGGAGGAGGAGGAGGAGGGAGGGAGGGAGGGAGGAGGAGGGAGGGAGGGAGGAGGGAGGGAGGGGAGGAGGGAGGGAGGGGAGGAGGAGGGAGGAGGAGGAGGGAGGGAGGGAGGAGGAGGGAGAAAGAGAGAAAGAGAGGGAGAGAGAGAGAGAGAGAGAGAGAGAGAGGAGAGAGAGAGAGAGAGAGAGAGAGAGAGAGAGAGAGAGAGAGAGAGAGGAGAGAGGAGAGGAGAGAGAGAGAGAGAGAGAGAGAGAGAGAGAGAGAGAGAGAGAGAGAGAGAGAGAGAGAGAGAGAGAGAGAGAGAGAGAGAGAGAGAGAGAGAGAGAGAGAGAGAGAGAGAGAGAGAGAGAGAGATAGGAGAAAGAGAAGAGAGAGAGAGAGAGAGAGAGAAAGAAAGAGAGAGAGAGAGAGAGAGAGAGAGAGAGATAGAGAGAGAGAGAGAGAAGAGAGAGAGAGAGAGAGAGAGAAGAGAGAGAGAGAGAGAGAGAGAGAGAGAGAGAGAGAGAGAGAGAGAGAGAGAGAGAGAGAGAGAGAGAGAGAGAGAGAGAGAGAGAGAGAGAGAGAGAGGAGAGAGAGAGAGAGAGAGAGAGAGAGAGAGAGAGAGAGAGAGAGAGAGAGAGAGAGAGAGAGAGAGAGAGAGAGAGAGAGAGAGAGAGAGAGAGACACACACACACACACACACACAATTTTTAAGACTTTATCAAATAAGCTAATATCGGTGTTCTAAATGTTTTAACTTACTTTTCCGCCTATGCTTAACAAAGTCACTGTCGAGAGGAAATGATTCAACCTTGTCTCGTTCTAGATCGCCTGATAAATGTGTTTACTGTTGTCCATGGTTACAATGGAAATTCCCTAGTTCGTTACGGTTATCTTTCTTTCGTTTTTGATAAAGGAACAAGGGAGATTAATCAAGCTATGCTTGTATTACAGTGATCATAGGCGTCTCTATTCTCCTATGCAGTGATCTCCCATTTCATTTTGGTTAGGTACTGTGTAGTCCGAATGATCCAGACTTGAATATTTCATTAACGGTTTAATTATCCACTCAGTCGAGCGGTCGCCAGTTATGCTCCAAGTAGCACGCTATCTAATATTTTCAACTTCTCATAGACCCCTATAACTACAATATAACCTTCCATGCAGAAACTCAAATCTTTAACAAAAACCCATAAACTGGAATCCAAAACTAAGATTCTATATTAAAGATTCGTTTGTAAAAATCAAGAGTTCATGTATATAGACAGAATAACATGTTCGCCGTTGACTGTTTTTCATTAGCATATTAGGTTAAACGATGGATTGTTCGTAAAGAACCGGGTCGACGCGCCAAAAAGTGAAGATTATGAATGGACACTAGGTCAACACGAATACAAACTGTTGATACATGTTATAGCAGCATGTACATTCTCGCAATAATCCCAATATCGATCACATCAGTGTTCACATATGTATTGACATTGTTTAGCTTTATGTCGTGTCCCCTTCCTGTTACCGAGACACGTCATTTATCACTTTACCAAACGCCAAATTGTTGACTGTCCCAAAACATTTGAAAACATTATGGGATAAGAAAAAATTGCTCATTACCAGCAATTTCTCCTTTTCCCACAATGTTTTCCAGAGTCGTCTGCAACAAAGTGGTTAAATGTCGTTTGATAATGGATTAATGTCCGGTTGAGACATTACGATTTTTAGATAAAGTGAATATAATTTCTTTACTCAGACACCAGCGATTGTCATTTAAATAATATAATATAACATAAATTTATTGTCAATAAAGGCCTCCGGCCCAGAATAGACACAATGAATGGCATAGCATTCATGTTGAATTAAATTGGTTAAACATACAGCATTAATTTACAAACTAATACAAGAACATTGATTTAGCAGATACTTACTCTAAATGCATGTAATATTCTTATCTTATTCTCAAACAAAAAGATAATTTAATAGACTATAAGATTGAAACATTCTGAATTCATGTGTCAATGAATAAAGATCTTTAGTAAAATCTCTAAAGCTTTATGTGCGAAAATACCATATGATGGACAACAAACACAATTATGCTATGTGTTTTTAAAGAGAACAAGCATTTGTATTTGAAATGCCTATAATAGGTTTTCTTTACTGCTTAACTAGCATGAGGGGTAGTCAGTACACGAATATAGATAGATTACGGAAACAGTGAAACGTGTTTTTAATTGTAAATGCGATTGTGAATGATCGATGGATAATGGCTTCATAGTTAAACGTTGACAAAACAGGACTATGGTCTGGTCAAAAAGTTCCATTTTGGCAGTCACTAGGATTGCGACAAGACAATATATATCTATACGCGCGCTTGAAAAGCGTAAAGGTCCATATTTTTCATTTTGATCCAATGAACTCATAAGTAACAAAATAATTGTTAGAGTGGACTAATTGGAATTCATAAGTCGCTTCAGTTTCTCCGTATGTTCCACGTGGATCTTATTGTATTCTTCCGCGTCCTGAAGTAGTCCCTTCTCGGTGCAATATTTTACGGCGAATTCACTTCTCGTTACCGTAACCATACTCCCAAACATTTCTCGGGCTTTACCGTCTTGCTCCCCGAGATGTGATGTTGAGATATGATCTCGATTAGCGTTAAGCATCACCGCTTCCAGAACATCGCACGGTTGACCATTTAACCCGTTCTCTTCCACGTACATGTCGAGAACCAGGGAAAACGGTCCGCGTAGTAATACTTCTCGTTCTTCTTTGTGCCTCGAGAGTTCCCGGATGTCAACTGCGCACATCGTCGTGAGGACGGAAGATGGAAATGTTGCCCGGTAGTGATCTATGTACTCTTGTTTCAAACCAATCACGTGTATCTTTTGAATCATTGGTCTCTTTGGTGTAGCACCTTGGCGCAGTTGTAATTTCATCTCTTGCTTTATAAACCTCTTCGCCACCTTCTCATTTGTGCTAGAGGAGAATAGGCCTGAAATGTATAAATGAACGGACTTTCATCAATCTTGAAAGAAAACAAGTAAACAAAAAGTTTTTCTTAGGCATGTTAAAATCCATTACCCTATCATGACGCCAGATGTTTTTTCTAACCAAACTTATAACTCATCACAGAACAAACTTTGATAAACGGAACGCCATTCAGTATTCACCAGATATGTTAGACCACTTGATGTTTATACCCAAATGAGCATACAGTAAACAAAGAGCTAGTAAAACGCAGGAGCACGTGATGTGATAAACAATATGTTAAAGACAAAAGTCCTTCCCCCTTGTTTTCAACTTAACATTTAGCCCATCGTTTCACAATTATATAGTAGGAAACGATTTGATTATTGTAGGGAACGGAATATTTTCCCTTCTATCTAATGGAAATGAATAATATCTTACAAGATGATTTTATTTCGATTCGATCTTAATAATGTTATGTTATGCACGTTATATCAATTTGCTTTGATATGAGCCGCTATGGTTTAATTAACCCTTTCCCAATCAATAACGACATTTGACCACTTTGTTGCAGACGATTTTAGAAAACAAGTGGGGAAAGGAGAAATTGCTCGCAACGAGCATTTTTTCCTTTTCCCACAATGTTTCCTGCCCTATCAGAAGATTATTATCCAATTTCATCACATTTTGAAATGTTGTCTGCAAGCTCTTTGGGACATTCGAAAATTTGTTGTTTGGGAAAGGGTTACTGATAACACCATAGCGTTGAATACATTACATACCCAATGGTATGGCAATGTTCCTCTTGCCGATCGGGGAGTTTCGTAAGGACCGGAAAGCCTGGATATCTGTTTCCGATAGAGCCAACCCCCGGTACACCACGCCCTCAAAGTTGCTCTTCTCCGGGAAGGCCAGACAGTAGTTGTACAGATCTATGTTGATGAGTTCCACCAGAAATACCACACTTCGAATGGTACTCTCAGAGGCGATCGAGTCCTCCTGTCGAAAGATTCGGTTACTCAGACTGTATATTGCGTTATAGCCCTCTGTGGATGTATACAGCTTTACGGCGTCAAACGTAACGTGTCCGTCAGCCACGCTCTCGCTCGTCAACCAGTCACGCTTCGTCGAGAACAATCTCTCCGTGTGCTCTAATGTCGTCTTGTTTTGGAAGTCCAGCCCAATGGATTCTTGCAGGAGCGTCTTCAAGTCGGCGAGAAATGTGTCGAACTCTTCCCAATGCTGGCGTATGTGGTAGATAGACTTGCGTATTTCCGCCATTCGACCGTCTAGAGTGGTGTCATTATAGAAGGGCTTCAGTTCGTTGAGAGACTTGCTCTTAAACAGTTCTGCTGGTTCCGCCCCGTATCGCTTTAACCTCTCATCGTCCTCTTCATCTTCATCATCCTCCTCGTCAGACGATCTCTTCACGTCCAGCTTGACGGTATACGCTCTATACATCCTCACAGGTACACCTGGAGCGATAACCATAGAATTAAACAGCTAATTATATGGACGATATGTTTTCTGGTTGTGTATGTCTCTCGCGGTAGTATATGGACGATATGTTTTCTGGTTGTGTATGTCTCTCGCGGTAGTATATGGACGATATGTTTTCTGGTTGTGTATGTCTCTCGCGGTAGTACATGGACGATATGTTTTCTGGTTGTGTATGTCTCTCGCGGTAGTATTGCCTTAGATTAGTCGAGACAACGTCAACTCAGAGCGTCGATCCTTTTCAATATATATTCAGTATGTGGATCAAAAAGGCTCAAACCTCTGTGTAGAGATTTGATATATTTACGACACTGTGATATACGGCCCTTATGATACCTGGTATAGTGTCCCTGGACACCATGACCAGCTGTGTCTCCAATTAACTGTATAATTAGTGTTTGTTTTGTGGTGGTACCACGCTTAGAGTTTATCAGGTGTCAGGGTATCATTTATATATTTAACATTCGTGAACGTTCGCGTTACAAAGAGTTTATCAATTCACATACATGTCGAGTCAATGGAGACAAAATTTGTCGATGATTACAAATAAACACATTTGAAATTGTCAATATTGCTTTTAAAAGAAAATATTCGAAACGGTGGTTTAGAGACAAAGTACTCGGGACTTATACAGCAACAACAATTTGGTAGTTGAGTGTTTTCTCTCCATTCGAACGGAAACTATTTGGTACTTAAGTGAACGAGTTCTCTCTCCATTCGAGCGGAAACTATTTGGTACTTAAGTGAACGAGTCCTCTCTCCATTCGAGCAAAAGCTATTTGGTACTTAAGTAAACGAGTTCTCTCTCCATTCGAGCGGAAACTATTTGGTACTTAAGTGTACCAGTCCTCTGTCCATTCGAGCAAAAACTATTTGGTACTTAAGTGAACGAGTTCTCTCTCCATTCGAGCAAGAACTATTGGTACTTAAGTGAACGAGTTCTTTCTCCATTCGAGCAAAAACTATTTGGTACTTAAGTGAACCAGTCCTCTCTCCATTCGAGCAAAAACTATTTGGTACTTAAGTGAACGAGTTCTCTCTCCATTCGAGCGGAAACTATTTGGTAATAAAGTCGAGCGGAAACTATTTGGTACTTAAGTGTACCAGTCCTCTGTCCATTCGAGCAAAAACTATTTGGTACTTAAGTGAACGAGTTCTCTCTCCATTCGAGCAAGAACTATTTGGTACTTAAGTGAACGAGTTCTTTCTCCATTCGAGCAAAAACTATTTGGTACTTAAGTGAACGAGTTCTCTCTCCATTCGAGCGGAAACTATTTGGTAATAAAGTCGAGCGGAAACTATTTGGTACTTAAGTGAACCAGTCCTCTCTCCGTTCGAGCGGAAACTATGTCGGTTAAGTTATACGTACGACCTGAGTAAATCTGTTTAACCCTTTACTAAACAATTACGACATTTGACCACTTTGTTGCAGACGACTTTAGAAACATTGTGGGAGAAGGAGAAATTGCTCGTAACGAGCATTTTTTCCTTTTCCCACAATGATTTCTGTCCTATCAGAAGATTATTTTCAAGTTTCATCACATTTTGAAATGTCGTCTGCAAACTCTTTCAATTTGGGAAAGTCGAAAATTTGTTGTTTGGGAAAGGGTTAAAGACTTACAGACGTGTATGCAGCTGACAATAACTGTAACAAAAAATGCGGGGTGGGGGGGACAACAACGAAAGTTACTTTTTTCATTTGAGAGGATGGTATAAACGATGGCAGCATACGCTGTATAGCGATGTCTCCACATACGAGACATACTTACACAAATGTTTCTGGCTTTGGGGGTTCTGTTTTAGATAGAATACTCCATACTTTCATGTAATAATGCACCGCATGTACTTTGTCTAGTGAGTCTTGACTAATTTATAGGCTATTGCGACTGGTCCAAAAAAAAAAGAAAATAGCAGACGACGGTATCTAAGTGCATTTGTATTCTTAGCAATATAAGGTAAAAACAATTGTGCCGAAAGGATAAATTACTCATTTTAATTTTTTCTAGAAATATTGGCTATATATGTATGGAAGCAAGTCCTTTGACAATGTCATTCAAGTCTGAAGGGGTTAATTCTGTACTGGTATTAAAGTGGCTCGCCACGCATGCGCGATTAATGCAGTGTCCATAGTTTGGTCTCGTAGGATCTGAGTGATTGTTTTAACCCTTACAGTGCTGGAACCAACTTCGTTCTTATGCAAACAGGTTGGATCCAGGCCAGCCGCCAAGTAAATAGGCGGCTGGCCTGTGATCTAACCTGTTTGCTACACGAGTATTTCCCTCATCAAAATTAAGCAGATATTCAAGGTTTTGGAAAGCAGACGACACGAAAATCCATTTAAGAAAATTACCCAGCATGCTAAGTGTTAAACCTACATACATCTTTTCAGGGAAATTTCGTAGTAGAACTATTACGCTGGTCCTGACTTTATGTATATGGCAGGATGTCCATCTGAATGAATAACACAAAAGCTGACGGATCCGCTGAAGGAAAACGTTCCTCTATATGTATACGGGGTTTTACAGAAGAAGAGGAAACACTGTGACAAAATTTGAAATTGATTATACTACATGTAAACTATGTTCCTATTCTGCCACATCCGTTTCTTCCCAATGACACAAGGTAACTGCCAGTTGACACACCGTATACATGTCGTCTGCTACAACGTTTAATTTGAACAAGTCCTGGCATAATGGAATCGATATCGTCAGGCAGGGATCCCTGTATAAACTTGTACTTAACGTAGGTTTCCTTAATTATTTGAAGTAGGCATTTAGCAACTAAAATCGGGGTCATGGGGTTACGGTAACTACTTATTGGTGACCTATGAGTCATTAAAATGCAAGACATGGCACGTTGTTTCAAAAAATAAATAAATACACATAGAAATGGTTCTTACAAGTCAGTATCGTACAAAGAGTACAAACGAATGTAAATTAATGTGCGAGTGATACAAACATGTATGTCGACGTTAAATAGAGATGTAAATGTATACAAGAGAGTATGTTAACACACTTACGACAGAAATTGAAGTCAAAGGGTCTCTTATCCAGCGATGATTGAATCTACGAACAAGGCAGTCCTCAGGTTGTTATGAACGCTTTGCTGTGATGATATAAATAATGTACACGTAAACAAAATAAGGCGGGGGGATTTACGGGGGAATTCCTACTCTCGTTTCGCTTCACTTGTTTCGTGTTTATACTACTAAACAGGCATGTAAAGGGGGTATGCTGTAGTTTCGATTTTTACAACTTGTATAAATTTAACGCAAACGGAACAGCTCGGTGATAATACCCGGTCGCCCTTGTCGAATTGGCCGAAATGCTCCGATTTTAGTGCACTGAAATTATGATTTTCGGACAGTCTAGATTGTGAAGTTTTAATTGTATTTAGTAACTAGAGTATATAGACCAAATCATATATCAAGCCATGCGGGGACGGACCTCTCGATCGGAGATTTGTTAAACTGCCGCACATACATGGACTTATTAAAGATAATTTATTATAGAAATAAATATGTTTTACGAGTTTGGATATTGTCCAGTTCTAATTACAGAACTAAACATGTTTTCCTAGTTTGATGTTGTCTACTCCTAATTTAAGAACTAAACATGTTTTACGAGTTTTGATGTTGTTCAGTTCTAATTACAGAACTAAACATGTTTACTAGTTTGGATGTTGTTCAGTTCTTATTACAGAACTAAACATGTTTACTAGTTTGATGTTGTTCAATTCTAATTACAGAACTAAACATGTTTTACGAGTTTTGATGTTGTTCAGTTCTTATTACAGAACTAAACATGTTTACTAGTTTGGATGTTGTTCAGTTCTAATTACAGAACTAAACATGTTTTACGAGTTTTGATGTTGTTCAGTTCTAATTACAAGAACTAAACATGTTTACTAGTTAGGATGTTGTTCAGTTCTTATTACAGAACTAAACATGTTTACTAGTTTGGATGTTGTTTAGTTCTTATTACAAAACTAAACATGTTTACTAGTTTGGATGTTGTTCAGTTCTAATTACAGAACTAAACATGTTTACTAGTTTGGATGTTGTTCAGTTCTAATTACAGAACTAAACATGTTTTACGAGTTTTGATGTTGTTCAGTTCTAATTACAGAACTAAACATGTTTACTAGTTTGGATGTTGTTCAGTTCTTATTACAGAACTAAACTTGTTTACTAGTTTTGATGTTGTTCAGTTCTTATTACAGAACTAAACATGTTTTACGTGTTTTGATGTTGTTCAGTTCTTATTACAGAACTAAACATGTTTACTAGTTTGGATGTTGTTCAGTTCTTATTACAGAACTAAACATGTTTACTAGTTTGGATGTTGTTCTGTTCTTATTACAGAACTAAACATGTTTTACGAGTTTTGATGTTGTTCAGTTCTTATTACAGAACTAAACATGTTTTACTAGTTTAGATAGTGCTCAGTTCTTATTACAGAACTAAACATGTTTACTAGTTTGGATGTTGTTCAGTTCTTATTACAGAACTAAACATGTTTTACGAGTTTTGATGTTGTTCAGTTCTAATTACAGAACAAAACATGTTTACTAGTTTGGATGTTGTTCAGTTCTTATTACAGAACTAAACATGTTTTACTAGTTTGGATGTTGTTCAGTTTTTATTACAGAATCAAATAAGCCATGTCTCCCTTTGCCCCAATGCTTTTTGAAAGTCGTCTGCTGTAAGACGCAAATACGTGGTGTTATGTTGTAACTTGTAATGTGTAATTGGACACTTACTGTGAAACCCTGCAGTCTTTGTGCAGTATACCATGGAATTATATCACACGGAAATTAAAGCTAGCTATGAGATCTGTCGAGATCTTCATGTCAAGTTATTTACTTCCCAGTATAGTACAATCGTAAACCTCTACAGTATCTTTTACCGAAAGCAGCGATACACGCACACATTTGAACTGAGTATTAACCCTTTCCCAAACAATAACGACATTTGACCATTTTGTCGTAGACGATTTTAGAAAACATTGTGGGAAAAGGAGAAATTGCTCGTAACGAGCAATTTTTTCTTTTCCCACAACGTTTTCTGCTCTATCTGAAGAATATTTTTCAATTTCATCACATTTTGAAATGTCGTCTGCAAACTCTTTCAATTTCGGACAGTCGAGAATTTGTTGTTTAGGAAAGGGTTAAACGTTCCTTGAGTATATATAACAAGAAATGATCGGCGTTGACTGAGCCCGGGTCGGAGATGGCTGATTTATCCTTGTCTGGATGGTGTTATTTAAAAGGGGGAAGTAACGGCTTACAATACACCATCCAAAAAATAGAAATAATGTGAAAGGTCGGCTGTTTGAGCTCATTGATATATCGGAGTGATTACGCGTCGTCATTAAAGCAGTTATTGGTTTGCATTATCCGGGATTTACAGTAGGACAGAAACCCGACTGAATACTTCTATCGACTGATATTTCAGGATTACTTATAAATACATCTTACATTGCGAGGGTTTGTCATAAATGTGTGACGCATTAACGCTGACGATATGAGCATGTATTTCCGATGTTGTACGTATACTAGTATACGGATAAACCCCTACCTACTTATCTATGTCACGTTCCACTACACATACAGTATAACGCACCGGAAGTTACCACCATGGTAACCGCCATGAGAAATGTAAGTTTTAACCCTTTCCCAAACAATAACGACATTAGACCACTTTGTTACAGACGGCTTTAGAAAACATTGAGGGAAAAGGAGAAATTGCTCGTGACGAGCATTTTTTCCTTTTCCCACAATGTTTTCTGGCCTATCAGAAGATTATTTTCCAATTTCATCACATTTTGAAATGTCGTCTGCAAACTCTTTCAATTTGGGACAGTCGAATATTTGTTGTTTGGTAAAGGGTTAACGAGTGTTCGCTTCCTCTCACCAATATGGGTTTTCCCCATTTATCTATTTGAGAATACTATTCAATGAAATATATACATTATGCAGGGAGTGCTGGCATTGACTTCATCGGTATACTACTAAATCCAAATGTGTATCGTAAATTCGTAATTGTACCAGCTGTATTATTTTAAACAGTGTTTTTATTTAAACAAAGGTATTAAGACAAGAAACACTTTTAAGGATTTTGATCAACAGTGACATGTACAGAGTCTTATATGGGACGGATATTCTCCTCTTCAGATGGATGGAGGATCATCCAACAGAATGGGAACGCTTACGAGAAAGGGAAAAGGACGGACTTTTGAACCCCGACCGCGATCTTTCGGTTTGTACATAACTTTTTGGTTGTTGTTTTAGAGGTGCTTGTTCACAGATGTGAGGAAATTTGGAAGTTGAAAATTAATACCTTTAAAACTGCTCAACAATTGTACTGAAATATGATATATGAAGAACATTCATTGAAAGCAAACGTATTTCGTTTGTAATAATTTAAAGTGTGTATACAGCAAATTAACATGTACTTTAATACAAAAGCGTCGTAACGCTTTTGATATCTCATAGGCTGAACATACTTAGATCAAAATGACCCTTCCTGAATTAATTATGCTTTCAAAAGCTACTTTTAATTGTATATCAACGAGCAACACAGAAACTGTATTGTTTTCAATGACATTCTATTTTGACTTTCGAATTGTCTCTTCGGTGAACAGGGGCCTTTAAGGCAGATAAAGACCCTGGGTGTCTATGTCATTTCGAGAGAAAAGGAGGGACAAATTATGTCGTTTGAGAGGAAATCGTACCAATAATTCCTTTCAATTTGAGTTCTTTTTAGTAGAAATTTAAACGCATGACGCAACATTTAGTCTAACTAAACCAAAAGTGCTCAACTGAACTTTTCACCAAATCATTCCGGGATAAATCCATTCCCCAATACGAGTTTTTTGGAATAGGTCCAAATTTAGGGAAACTTAAGACGACAATTAAAAAGTGTAAAAGAGGAAAGCAATTTCTTTACTCTAAATTTTGTTGAGTAATTAGTGAATTGGCGCATAGTGATAGATATTGGTTACCTCTTGTAAAATTACATAGACTGCCATTTATAAAGACGTATACTTAGCTGCTTTTAAAGTTTAAATGTATATTAAATAACATATAGGCCCAACGTGGCCGGGTTTTGTTCGATTACATTTCTCTTTACTGCGTGTACTTACCTCAGTTCACTGTGATAAAATATGCGTTTGTTTGTACAATATTAGTGAACGCGTTGTGACAAAAGTAGAAATGTCTCATTAAACATTCAGCAGTCGATGTTTGACTGGGAGAATGAGACATGTGCACCTTTACGAACATTGATGTTTCAGGACGTTCCGGAGAACGTGAAGGCGTTGTTAGAACCGCTCCTCGATAGACCGGCCAACCTGTGTCAGATCCTTGGTGTCACCACTGGGGCGTATACTCCACCGCATCCCGGACTCTCCGGTAAGTCATCCACGGGGGACAACGGACTTCTTCCTCTAAACGGAAACAAACACCTCTTTGTTCCGATCGCGGTCGCTCCCGGATAAAACGCACCAGGCGAAAAGTCACCGATGCGGCCTTCGCAGTCTAATTCGTGACGTGATTTCGAGTTTGTTGGCTTTTGTTTCCTTTCCTTTTTTACATTATTGATATAGTTTACCTTAATGAGGGTTCCATCACCTGAGACTTACATCTCAGATCATCATATATGTGCCAGTGACTGAGACTTTTGGCACAAAGTCGTCAAATGACGTCATGGAGAAAAACGTGTTTAAAGATGACGTCATAATTTTACAATTGCTTTATTCATTGAAAAAATTTCACTCAAGTTATAGAAGATAAAACAATTAAATGTGGGACAATTTAACACCACTGAAACTGTTCTCTCACTATTTTGCACATACTGATGCAATTTGAAATGTAATTTTATCAATTCTATTTAACTTAAAAAGATATGTAAGCAAATTTGAGTATTTCGTTGCCTTGGTGTTGCGACCCAAATAGCTACAATTCCCCTAAAAATCATATTTGGGCAAATATTTGAATTGGATCTCATTCAACAGACCTTATGGTGTCTAGAAATGATGATAACTCAATTTCGCCCAGGTACCCACTTTGGGCCATTTTTCTCAGACAGTGCCACATATTGGTTAACTAAGGTAGCAGTACACACTAACGGGCCTTCGTTTGGGACGGCAGGTGCACGTCTGTTAAGTCTCGCCTCACTGAGTCGCGAAAACAAAACGGACGAAAGCAATATTTACACACCAAATGCATGTTGCCTGTGACTCTCCAAAAATATGAAAAGAAAATCTAAACAGTTATCATAGACCTTATTCCTTGAGCAATAACCGGTCACGAACGTGGCAAAAAATCATGTGTACGAGGCACAATTTTGACACATTTTCAACTTCTATACAGAATTCCCTGCGAATACAGGAGGTCCATCGCCACTGTTTGCGCTTTCCACACAGTCTAGGCATACAACTTATCCACAGAAAAGTGGTGCACGACCACGAAGATTTTTTGCTATCGTCCTATGTACGTACCCAACTGAAAAAAATGCACTATTTTGACGCCCTTTTCGGTGTTTTTCCCAAGCAGCCGATAAGTTCCAGTATTGACACTTCCAATGCAGAAATGAGTGTAACCAGCATATTCGTATTATGCAATATACCCTAATGAAACTTTATAACAACATTTACATTCAATAAAAAGCATAACAATGTCTCAGCACTGCTCATTATCAAGAATGTCTCCTTCAAACGGGTTGGAAGGCCCTACCAATTCGAAACTAAAGGTCAATTAGTGTTGACTGCCCCCTAAGTAGACCGTATAAGGTTTTGTCGGAAATATGCCTGGTAAAATCAAATTAAACATATGTCTGTCTTTGTTGGTGGAGAGCTGAAAAAAGGATGAGGAAAATAAAATCACTGCTAAACTAACATTGATAAATCGACGCTGATAACGTCGACATTACATTGTGTACATTGTGACAAAGAGAAACTATCATCAAGGGAAATTTTATATTCCCAACTCTTCAAAAATCGTCTTTGGGTAAACGTGTACTTCATAAAGTACTGTGTCGAATTATTTTCCTAATTTTCGTATTACTAATGATACAAACCACAGACTACACAAGCATTACACTTGTTAACTCCTTGGTACATGTAGTCCGTAATTTTGCATGAAACATTCTTTCAACACATATAGATCTGTATCGTTATGTGAGAGATAAAATGCTAGAGATAAAAACATTGACGAAACGAAAACACGTTTGCTATTGTGACGAACCGAGCAAATGGACTTCTCAAAGACACAAACACATCCGATCAGTGAAAAACACTGTCGTTCACTGAGCGGTTGTGTTGTCTATATACATATACCAGCATCTTCTATACAACAATACATTAGGTTCCCTAATTCGCAAAAACGTTAATTAAACGTTACACTATGAACAAATAAATCATTCTCGCACATCTATTTTCAATATCACCAAAGACTGACTGTCGACGAAAAGAGTTAAAAGGGTTGAACGGTGGAGGATTTTCAGTTCACTTATTGTTTCAGAAACGTTTGTTGTATATACGAGGCACGGGAAATAGATCAAATCGTGACGAAATCAAATCTACTTATTTCGTTTAATGAAATGAACGTTACTTAATTCATCACCTAACAATGTCCTTTGTAAAGGAGTGAGACGCCCGTAAAGATACATGTACACTATTCGGATTTAACCCTTTACCAAACGACAAATTCAAAGAGTATGCAGACGACATTTCAAAATGAGATAATTTTGAAAAACAATCTTCTGATAGGGCAGAAAACATTGCGGGAAAATGAGTAATTGCTCGTGAAGAGCAATTTCTCCATTTCCTACAATATTTTCAGAGCCGTCTGCATCAAACTGGTCAAATGTCGTTATTGTTTGGTAATGGGTTAACCGGGGGCAAGCATGTGTGAATTGACAGTCATCATTTATATCAAATACTAGTACAAACAGTACCTTACTCCAATGTTTGTGTCTAAATAGAGTCTGTAATGGATCTTCTTGTCTTCATACATAAAACGGGCAATGATTTCGGTCCATTTTATTAAAACCTATTGCATTACCAGGCAAGATGCCAGACGTCAGATAGAATGTTGACTTCACAGACTTGTTTTTAAGGCGTCCTTTTCAACAACGATCATACGTGAGAGATAAGCACGATTTGTCATTGCCCTATCTTCAAGATTAAGGGTAAAAATGTTCATAAATCCACGACCCAATGCCTGCATTTTAGATTTTTTGCAAAAAGAAAAAAAAACCGATAGAACTCTTCGTGGGTGATCGAGCTGTTTTTCTCTCTCTTAACTCGGTTTACTAATGGTTTTTGACGAACCAGACCTCATATATGAAATCGATTTGAGAATAAGATAACTTCTTTTCTACTTATTAATGTACTCTGTCTTGAGCATAATAGTAAATGGTCCCTGGACGACCTTCCGATACTAGGCTAGTACAAAGGGCTCTCCACGGAGATAAAAGATGATCGCCATCTAGGATCCAACCCGGGTTAACCGATTTCTAGTCCCCGACGATAACCATTACAACACCACAGATCGTATGCATATCAGTCCGGACATGCAACTAATTTAGTTTAGAGAGTTTGTTGCCGATATATAACGAGCAAACATTCGTAGTCATTTTACTATTTTATAGCGAGTTTATTGTCGCGATGTAACGATCAAATATTCATACTCATTTTGCTATTTTATAGAGAGTTTGTTGTCGAAATGAAAAGAGCAAACATTCATACTCATATTGCTATTTTATAGAGAGTTTGTTGTCGCAATGTAAAGATCAAATATTCATACTCATTTTGCTATTTTAAAAGAAAGTTTGTTGTCGCGATGTAAAGAGCAAACATTCATACTCATTTTGCTATTTTATAGAGAGTTTGTTGTCGCAATGTAAAGAGAGAACATTCATACTCATTTTGCTATTTTATAGAGAGTTTGTTGTCGAAATGAAAAGAGCAAACATTCATACTCATTTTGCTATTTTATAGAGAGTTTGTTGTCGCGATGTAAAGACCAAACATTCATACTCATTTTGCTATTTTATAGAGAGTTTGTTGTCAAGATGTAAAGACCAAACATTCATACTCATTTTACTATTTTATAGAGAGTTTGTTGTGAAGATGTAAAGAGCAAACATTCATACGCATTTTACTATTTTATAGAGAGTTTGTTGTCGCGATGTAAAGACCAAACATTCATACTCAGTTTACTATTTTATAGAGAGTTTGTTGTCGCGATGTGAAGAGCAAACATTCATACTCATTTTACTATTTTATAGAGAGTTTGTTGTCGCGATGTAAAGAGCAAACATTCATACTCATTTTACTATTTTATAGAGAGTTTGTTGTCAAGATGTAAAGAGCAAACATTCATACTCATTTTACTATTTTATAGAGAGATTGTTGTCGAGATGTAAAGACCAAACATTCATACTCATTTTACTATTTTATAGAGAGTTTGTTGTCAAGATACTTCCGGGGTAACCAGTTTACCGAATTTCACCTCGACAGTTGTTTTGATGGCTCCCAAAGGACGGTACTACCAAGGGAGGTAAATCATTTAACCCTTTACTTAACGCCAAATTTCAATCGTTCAAAGATTGAAAGAGTTTGCAGACGACATTTCAAATTATGATGGAATTGAAAAATAATTTTCTTATAGGGCAGAAGTCTCTCCACAATGTTTTCCAGAGTAGTTTGCAGCAAACTTGTCAAATGTCTTCATTGTTTGGTAATGGGTTAAAACACAGTATTTAGTCTGGATTCGCGCTTATATACACGAGGGGTATATGCATGGGCCAGAACCCAAGGCTAACACAAAATATAATTTGATATAGTTGTCTTCGTTTCTGTCACATCGCGATTGGTCAAACTGGACAGAACCAGGGCGGTAATCTATGTCAATCGAGAGCATACCCAGCTTGAGCTTTCAAATCTAAAGCTACCCAGTTACGAAAACACGGTGATAGAGTATTTCTTGTTCCATGTGTTGGCAAAATGTTCACTGAAGTCCCCAAATCTGAGTCTGTGTACGATTTCATTTGACAACAAATAAAACATGGTGATCGAAGAGGTTTTAACGTACCATGGACAGATTCCCTGGCAAACATTATTTATCATTTCTCTTTATATTTTTTTCTAAAAAGAAATTTTTACGTAGATAAACTTTGTCACTCTCATGCCTGGGTGAATTTCTGAATCATTGTATCGCTTTTTAGACCGATTTTGATTTTTATATCGGGAAAACACATTACACGCCACATAAGATCTGTTTTGAAATGATAGGTTACTGAAATACATTATACGGGAACTTAATGGTTTCTATAATCCTAGTCCAGATAGTGTGAGACATTTTGCACGTTCATTTTAAAAGGGAACTCAAGTCTTTCTTGAAAACAATAGATCGATATTTCCATTGGTAGCTATTTATCTTGTTTTACGACAGGGCTGAATTCTAGCCAAGCGAAAGTAAACATCTTCCAGTTTGTCTCTGAGCTAGATTGTATTGGCCGTCCTGATGTATCACATGATAACACTTATAAAACAATAGGTCAATCTCGTCTGCTTACAAACACAGTTCAATTCGCGTGAAATGAATAGACTTTGTTTCTAACATAGTTTTCTCTACATTTTCAGATATTCAGATGTAAAACCGTGAGACATTTGTCGTTAAAAAGTAACAATCTATGTAGGCTACCACCCGACATAGGTCGATTACAGAATCTAGAATATTTAGCATTGACAAATAATCGTCTGCGGTTAAAATCCATACCCTATACGTTAGTGTTTTGTACCAATCTACAAACTCTACTGCTGGACTACAACCAACTGGACGCGCTCCCGGGATTCCTGCTAGAAATGCGCAGTTTAAAAACAGTCCATCGTATTGGACAACATACGAACGATTTCGGAGCTGCGAATTGTGTTACCATGACCTCCATGCCGGCCCACCATTGCGCCTATCACAGAATTGACCACCATAACCGCGCGCAGAAATACACACCAGGCACCTCGCTGGCGTTTTGGGCCGCCAAGGCAGTGATCGCGTCAAAAACAAATTTCCTCGCGGACGATACCGTTCCGTCGATTCTAAAGGATTTCATCTGTGATATTTATGAACAGTTCAATGTTTGCAATAAATGCAGGACCGCCTCACTCATCAATCAAGCAGGTATGAATCAACACTAGCACATGTCGATTATTAACCAGGATCGCAGTAAAACCACTGTTGTCGACAAATCGTTAGACTAAAGAGCGACAATGGCGCAGGGTTAGAGCGTCGGGCTCTTGTACCGAACGTCCCGGGTTCGAATCCCCGTTAGGCGGGGGATGAAAATTTCCGGGATTAACCCACAAACCGGCGCGAGTACTGGTCTAGTATCCAGGAAACAGTCATCGAGAACAACTTTTGAACACGCTTTCAGCTTCCTTCATAATCGATATAAAACAAATACGTTGAACAAAATAATCGCTTTGTGAAGTCAGCAAGGGCTTCTCTATAATTACACTTTATGACTACTGGATGGTATCTATAAAGGGTTTATTTATATATCTGACGTATAAAATACTCTTTCTTCAAACATTCATCTGTTGATGCACAAATACAGATTTGTCAAAAAATGCTCAATGACAATCCAACCAACCTGCATGGTATGTAAGGGATGTCCGGGCAAGATTTAAGGGATCTACTGCAAGGTGAATGTCGTAATAAAGTGATTCATGGAATCGTGTAATTAGATGTAGGGAAGTAGCCTGGAGTCCTGGCCCGTGCGTATACCGCGCACTAGGCTATTACGGGGTATACGCAGGGGCCAGGACCCCAATGCTAGTAGGAAAGTATGTTTGAATGAAAATGAACAGGGATTCGTTAACAACACTAGCTCCTTTTGTCTCCGTGGTTTCTAGAGAGAGTTGCTTGCTCCAGGTGCCTAACAAGACTATCTCATAGATTGAGGATTTCATCTTTTTAAATAAAATCTACGGATAGAAAGCCATCACAGACCTATAGAATTACATTAAATGGATTATTGATACACTTATCATCCATCCTCTTACACAATTGTGTGGTTTAGATATAGCACATTTATGTTGAAGGTATAGTAACCCGTTTTAGCGGTTTATTTTGTGAAGAATAGTACAAATTTAAGTTAACAAAACGTAAAAGTTGGTATAATTAGATGCAACCACAGTGTTAGTAGCACAAGTATTTGACTTGGCATTGGCATACAGTATGCAAAAGGATCAATATGGGAAAGTGCTCATCAAAGTATGGAAAGGCACAGATTTTTTTTGTACTCACATTTTTAAATTAAAAAAAAAACACACATATCTTCAGAAACTTAAAAATGAAGAAATTAAAACTGTATTTTTGTGAAGTGATGAGTATCTTATTAAAACACCATTTCAAAGTATGTTACCTACATACAGAGACATAGATAACTCTGCTACATAGCACAAACTTTGAGATAGCCACTTTAAAGCAAGTGATACAACATAATGAAGAAAAAACAAATTACCGCAACGAGGTACATTTACCTTTCGAAGATATATTCTTGAATGTTTTGTTTTTCAGGATTCGACGTGATATCGTTTCAAAGTTCTTACTTGGGCAATACATGTGTGCCATTCGACTATTGGATGTGCTCCATCGAGTGCGCTTGGGAGGTAAAAGTCTCATCCAGGTCCGATGAACGCACGAGACGACAACTACAACAAGCGTTTGACATGAGCCCGAGGCCGCATAACATGTTTACATTTCAATGTAATGCAAAAAAGTGTACTCTTCTCTAACATAACAAATATCCTATTGCTGGTTGATTCGAAAGTGAAAGAGGACGAGAATTATTAAGTACGAATATATTTTCTAAGGAAGAAAGATAAGAAATTGCAAACAATTTGATTCTTTACTACTTCCTTCATACAACTAATTGATTCTTTACCACTGCCTTCATACAACTTATTGATTATTTACCGCTACTTTCATACAATTTATTGATTATTTACCACTGCTTTCATACAATTCATTGATTATTTACTGCTGCCTTCATACAACTTATTGATTATTTACCACTGCCTTCATACAACTTATTGATTATTTACCGCTGCTTTCATACAATTTATTGATTATTTACCACTGCTTTCATACAATTTATTGATTATTTACTACTTCCTTCATACAACTAATTGATTCTTTACCACTGCCTTCATACAACTTATTGATTATTTACCGCTGCTTTCATACAATTTATTGATTATTTACCACTGCCTTCATACAACTTATTGATTATTTACCACTGCTTTCATAGAATTTATTGATTATTTACTACTTCCTTCATACAACTTATTGATTATTTACCGCTGCTTTCATACAATTTATTGATTATTTACTGCTGCCTTCATACAATTTATTGATTATTTACCACTGCTTTCATACAACTTATTGATTATTTACCGCTGCTTTCATACAATTTATTGATTATTTACTGCTGCTTTCATACAATTTATTGATTATTTACTGCTGCCTTCGTACAACTTATTGATTCTTTACTACTTCCTTCATACAACTTATTGATTCTTTACTACTTCCTTCATACAACTTATTGATTATTTACCGCTTCCTTCATACAACTTATTGATTATTTATCACTGCTTTCATACAACTTAATGATTATGTACGGCTTCCTTCATACAACTTATTGATTCTTTACCAATGCCTTCATACAACTAATTGATTCTTTACTACTTCCTTCATACAACTTATTGATTATTTACCGCTTCCTTCATACAACTTATTGATTATTTATCACTGCTTTCATACAACTTAATGATTATGTACGGCTTCCTTCATACAACTTATTGATTCTTTACCAATGCCTTCATACAACTAATTGATTCTTTACTACTTCCTTCATACAACTTATTGATTATTTACCGCTTCCTTCATACAACTTATTGATTATTTATCACTGCTTTCATACAACTTAATGATTATGTACGGCTTCCTTCATACAACTTATTGATTCTTTACCAATGCCTTCATACAACTAATTGATTTTTACTACTTCTGCTTTTCATACAACTTATTGATTATTTACCGCTGCCTTCATACACTTACTGATTCCTTACTTACTTATTGGTATTTATCACTGCTTTCATACAACTTAATGATGATTTAGGGCTTCCTTCATACAACTTGATTGATTCTTTACCACTGCTTTCATTCAACTTATAAATCTTTACCACTGCTTTCATACAACTTATTGATTCTGTACCACTGCTTTCATACAACTTAATGATTATTTAGGGCTTCCTTCATACAACTTATTGATTCTTTACCACTGCTTTCATTCAACTTATAAATCTTTACCACTGCTTTCATACAACTTATTGATTCTGTACCACTGCTTTCATACAACTTAATGATTATTTAGGGCTTCCTTCATACAACTTATTGATTCTTTACCACTGCTTTCATACAACTTATTGATTCTTTACCACTGCTTTCATACAACTTATTGATTCTTTACCACTGCTTTCATACAACTTATTGATTCTTTACCAATGCCTTCATACAACTTATTGATTCTTTACCAATGCCTTCATACAACTTATTGATTCTTTACCAATGCCTTCATACAACTTCTTGATATTTTACCAATACTTTCATAAAACCTATTGATACTTGTCAAAAATTAAAGAAAAAAGCTGAAGGCAATTTTGAAGTATGGAAAAAGTAATCTTTTATAATCTATCACTGGTGCAAAAACATGTATGTTTACAGGAAAAGATTAAAAAAAGGTTTTCTATATTTGGTCTGTTTGAAGCAACTCCATGTAATGTTTTGGTAAAGATGGAATTTCAAAGCAACACTTGCATACCGGTATACATTTACTTTATTCATAGTGCTATTAATAAACAGGTACATTTTTATATACAAATTGATTCATTTTTGACATACATACAGTGAAGTCTCATTAATCTTATAAGTGATGTTTCTGGATAAATAAGAAAAGAAATGTCTTTGTAAGAAAGGAATGGTTAGGGCAATATTCCATAAATAATCATTTCCAAAGGAACAGCTGCAAACTGTTTACAAGAAAACTTTTGAGACAAAGTAAATAATGCTTGTGATGAGGACTGGGTCCATATATTGCAATGATTTCTACTCAAACTCATAAACAAAACAACATTTCCCCCCATGTTTATGAACTGCTGTTTGTAAGCCATTCAACAATGTACACCTTGTTATCAGACTATTAATTGATAGGTTATGGAAGGCACTTTCAAAACCATCTGGACATCACACCACCCCTTCAATACTAACGCATTCACACAAAATCACTTATTAAACTATCTGGACATCACACCACCCCTTCAATACTAACGCATTCATATAAAATCACTTATAAAACCATCAGGACATCGCACCAACCCTTCAATACTAACGCATTCACACAAAATCACTTACAAAACCATCTGGACATCGCACCACCCCTTCAATACTAACGCATTCACACAAAATCACTTTCAAATCCATCTGGACATCACACCACCCCTTCAATACTAACACATTCACACAAAAACAGTTACAAATTCATCTGGACATCACACCACCCCTTCAATACTAACGCATTCACACAAAATCACTTACAAAACCATCTGGACATCACACCACCCCTTCAATACTAACGCATTCACACAAAATCACTTACAAAACCACCTTGACATCACACCACCCCTTCAATACTAACGCATTCACACAAAATCACTTACAAAACCATCTGGACATCACACTACCCCTTCAATACAAACGCATTCACACAAAATCACTTACAAAACCATCTGGACATCACACCACCCCTTCAATACTAACGCATTCACACAAAATCACTTACAAAACCACCTAGACATCACACCACCCCTTCAATACTAACGCATTCACACAAAATCACTTACAAAACCACCTGGACATCGCACCACCCCTTCAATACTAATACATTCACACAAAATCACTTACAAAACCATCTGGACATCACACCACCCCTTCAATACTAACGCATTCACACAAAATCAGTTACAAATCCATCTGGACATCACACCACCCCTTCAATACTAACGCATTCACACAAAATCACTTACAAAACCATCTGGACATCACACCACCCCTTCAATACTAACGCATTCACACAAAATCACTTACAAAACCATCTGGACATCACACCACCCCTTCAATACTAACGCATTCACACAAAATCACTTACAAAACCATCTGGACATCACACCACCCCTTCAATACTAACACATTCACACAAAATCACTTACAAAACCACCTGGACATCACACCACCCCTTCATTACTAACGCATTCACACAAAATCACTTACAAAACTATCTGGACATCACACCACCCCTTCAATACAAACGCATTCACACAAAATCACTTACAAAACCACCTGGACATCACAACACCCCTTCAATACTAACGCATTCACACAAAATCACTTACAAAACCATCTGGACATCACACCACCCCTTCAATACTAACGCATTCACACAAAATCACAAAACTCACCATCTAAAAATATTAGAACTGGCACATACACTTTAATCAACACTTCAGATAAGAAATGGATACCTATGTTGCAGGTACTCATGACAATTATGCTGTTGAGAATGTTGTTCACTGAGTTCCCACAGCATAGGATGCATACAAACAGTTTAAAAATACTTCATGCAAATAAATACAAGAAACACAATTCAAAGTGCCATTAATAGACGAATCCAGTTTTTTAGACAACATTCAAACCTATAGGCCTGAACCTTTATGGAGAGCACATGCAAATCTTGAAATCAATGTTCACAAGACTTAACAATAATATACATCAAAATGTCTGACAAAATATGAGCAAAACAACATCAATATCAATCTTTTCCTTCATATATTAATCTTAAATGAGTTTTATCAAACATGCAGTTAAATACAAGAAAACAATGTGACGAAAGGAGACATTTCTAATAACCAGCAATTAAGATATAATGGCTGCTTCTCATCACCAAGAATATCCTGAAATTGTTTAACCCATTGCCAAACAATAACGACATTTGACCAGTTTGTTTCAGACAACTCTGGAAAACGTTGTGGGAAAAGAAGTAATTGCTTATAACAAGCAATTTTTCCTTTTCCCACAATGTTTTCTGCCCTATCAGAGATCATTTTCCAATCTCATCACACATTGAAATGTCGTCTGCGAACACTTTCAATTTGGGACAGTCAAAAAGTGTTTCGGAAAGGGTTAGTGCAACCGATTTAAATATCAATGTGTGACAAAAGCAAATGTGTGGGCATGGCTTTTCAAGGAAAACATAATTAATGGGAATTTGAAAACACAAAATTATATAACAAAGTTCTGAGTGGATGGACAGAGATAGAGAGAAAAAGATAATAGAGATAGTTAGAAATGTATATATGATATTCAGATAATTGACCGATACTCTAAACAATGGTGGCTGGGTCAAAAGGGACGTAGACACTGTGTAAATCATTAAAGTAAGCGCCGTCATTATCGCCCCCTCCAAACACGATCACCTCATCTTCCTCCTCGTAGTCATGGCGATAGGGCATACACACAGCTTTATGGCCAACCCGTGCATCGGGCTGGTGCTCTACAAGAATCTGGGTCCAGCACATCTGATCTGTGAATATAACAAAGGAACTCATTTTTTCATTTAGACACTGTGTCAAAACACTGGAAATTACTAAAAACATTCTTTATATCAACCATCACTTTTAAGTTGATGAACATGAACTTTGTTTTTATGTTTGGATTATTTTTTGGTAACGATGTCCAACAACATTCATTATTAGCAGTCAGCCACGATCATGCAAAAATCAAACCAGTTTTACAACTGGTAAAAAATGCAAATATTTGAATCCAGACAATATACACAATTCTCCTAAAATACGATAAAGGTGTGAATTTCTGTCTTCAGATGTCAGACGCCTTTTCAAGATCAGAATGGCAGTTTAGCTCTCATACCAACTGATATCAATTATTCATTCAATCCTCTTGTTTAATATACCAGGTATTGTAAAGGTAAGTTAAAGTGAAAAAGATAACTGAACAACAAATTTACATTTCTGGGTTCATGTAAAGGTATCAACTATAATTCATCCTCACTCAGCTACTGATAAGACACAGAGTCTTATTATTATTAGATGTATCTACTTGGGAGATTTGTTTTCCGTATTTGAACTATGACATGTCAAATTCCACTCACCAAGATTGAATATATGTGTATCTTCTAGAGCCCAGTCCCCATTATAACCACCATGGATCAACAGACGCTTCCCACTTAGGGCACAGGATGCATGCCAGCTGTAACAGATATCAAACAATCAATCAACCTCTCATACGAGTTACTATCACATCTACAGCATAACACAAAATATAAACAGATCTGCAGCTTCAGACAAATTATAAACAGCATAACAAATAAATTGCAAACATGCATTTTCCAAAAACATGAACTATAATTAGCATAACAAATAAATAACAAACATGCATTTTCCAAAAACATGAATTATAAACAGCATTGAAGAATAACATTACAAACACATGTCTGTAGCAATATACACAGTAACAATCACATGTCTGCAGCAAAACACATAATTACAAACACATGTCTGCAGCAAAACACATAATTACAAACACTTATCTGAAGCAAAACACATAATTACAAACACATGTCTGCAGCATCACAATTGTTTCTCAAGTCTCATGTTGCAGTGGCATAGAAATAAGTATGTATGATGGAAAGCATTGAAAGATCATATTTTAATTATGTAACTTATTTTCTCATTTGGTTTAACTAGTTCTCCCCTAAATAATGCAAATGCCCTGTGGGTGAAATACACATAGATTTGCTCATTTTTATACAATCAATTAGGAACATTTGACATAAGATCACTCTAAACAACAATTGATTTACATACAAAAAGAACTATAATCCTACCTTCTAGGGCTGGGTGGGGTACCTGTAATGGCAGGTTGGGTCCATTCAACAATACCTAACAACAAAGAAAAGAATCATTTAAACTTTAGCTGAAATTAAGTGGTTGGTAAGGGAATGGGATGGACAATTAAAATATTTCCATTCATTCATTCAAAACTCTTGATATTTTGTGCACAAGTAAAGTCTAAAATGTCAGAAGACTTAATATAACTTGTTATAACAAACAAATGTGAATGACCACTCTCAGGCCTCCAAGAGTTCATAGATGATTTCTTTATTATAGAAAAAGCTGTAAAAAAACTCCAAAAAAATAAAATAGTTGGAACTTATCCATTCTACATCCACCTTCAATTCTGTATCCTGGATACATCCCTAATACTCACGCCAAATGTGGATCAATGAATGGTCAGAATGGACCCCACCTCTCATGGAAAACAAGTGGATCAATGAATGGTCAGAATGGACCCCACCTCTCATGGAAAACAAGTGGATCAATGAATGGTCAGAATGGACCCCACCTCCCATGGGATACAAATCCATAACCCTTAAGTCCAGAGGCTGATACTCTACTGCTGGACAACTGTCGCGCATATAATAATACAAACAGAAAAAAGAGTGACTTGCTTTTGAGAGATGTATTGCAAACTATGTGTATAACTTACTCATATCCAAAACATATAGATCACTGTACGATATAGGCGCATCCCATCCACCAAATATCACCAACTGATCTTCTATCAATGTTGCTGAATGACTGAAACATAGAAGACCTTTCATGTAACCATTTATTATCCAGTAAATAGTAAATACATTCACAGAGATGCACAACATTTGTATATCTCAAATCTAAATAAAATATTAAATCCATACTTGCACTATCCACACTTAAATTGTGAAAGTTCTAGATTAATTTATAATCAAATTAAAAGAACTTTAAATTCCCTTTTACAGAGGAATTGAGACTGTAACATGATCATTTCATTGGGCTTCTCTCCTTTAAAAATAGGAATTATCACTTACCCTGATTGAGGTATGGGCCGTCTCATTTAACAATGGGTATCTATGAATAATCACTTACCCTGATCGGGGTATAGGCTTCTCTCCTTTAACAATGGGCGAGTACCAGCTCTCCATGACTGGACTGAAGATGTGAATATCATTACTACAGCCGTCTGGCTGGGGGTCTGGCCTGGGGTACACGCCCCCGAATATCCATAATTCATGGCGGTACAAAGTGGCACTATGATAGGCACAGGTAGGGGCTTTGCCATTGACCTGCAGGAACAATATCAACCAAAATATAAATCTCACACTGCTTAACACAAATCAAATGAAATGAACAAACACAAATCTCAGTACAACAATATACAATTTAAATAAGATACAGTTATTCAAACAATTAAACTGAATGGTAAATACATATGCAGGGCTTGAACACTTAGAAACTTTCAAATGCATTGAAACTTTTGTTCATGATCTGTTATCCTGACATTGACTACATTGATCTTGACAATAAGAAATATACTATCAATTCAGGCTATCAATGTTTCCTTTAAGTATATAGATTGTTTTTACTTTTTCCCTCAAGACACATATTGATTTTTGTTGTTTTCTCTAACCCTACAATTCTTATAGATATCGATGTGTTAAAAAGTATCCCAAAGAATTTGTTATCCAGATCAATACATTAATCAATGATGTTGAGCATTCTACAAGAAAATCTTTGGTCGAGACACTGGGGGAGGGATGTGAATCAGAGAAATCAGCAGACAGATTTCTGATTAACCCTACCTTGTTGTTCCTCATTAGAATTTCCCTAAGAGAAAACTCTTATGAGTATGAAATACAAAGATTTTAAAAAGACCTAAATAATCTAGCTAAGGAAAGACTATACATAACTGTGTTTGTTTGTATGGAGTTTAACAGAGTTTCAAAAGCTTGTCAGAAATCTAATGGCTTTTTGGATTCACCAGGAGTAGGCTACTGCTCTGAAATGTCTCCCCAAATCCCACGAAACCAGAGGTACCTGTTGGGCTCAAACCTGGAACCCCCAAGTTCTTAGACCATCACCTTAACCACTGGGCCATGCAGGACCTCTCCGATCTGGCCCAATAGTATGCAATATGCAGGAATGGGTTAAGGTCTCCAAGTCTCAAGATAAAACTAACAATGTAAATGTCAGAAGCAAGGAGTTGGATGATACAATCTAGACCTACTTTCACAAGCTGCCATTTCCGTTCATCCAGATCAAGCATGTGAACATCATGAAACCAGCGCGTGTTTTTGGAACCCCCGAACACATAGATACACCTGACCAGCGGGTCATAGGTTGCTGTGTGGCCCATCCTGTACTCGGGCTTCTGACTGTCTGTTTGGACACTGAGGAGTCGCCAACGACGGGTTTCTGTGGTAGGTCATAGTTTAGTAAATCAATAGGGAGTTAATGTTATCTTCCTATATTCTTATATATGGTTGCAATAATTCTCTTTCTTGCACTTTTCTATGCTGTCTATCAACATTTCATTAAACTATATTTAATTGCCACAAGCAACATTTATCTTTTTGTGATCCAATAATTTTGTAAGTTCCAATAAAAATCATTTGCAAAACTATCACAATGAACATAGATGTTAATATTGATTTTCAGCAAGTTGTTATCTTTGATAAATATTTCTAAGTGAAAAAGTTTCAAGGATGCAATTCATACTTTGTTTAAACTGCAAAATATTCCTTAGATAAAAAAAAAATTAACAGTAACTGTTTCACCAACAATGAAAAAATTAATTCAAGTATGGTTTAGTTTGTTATATTTTTTTTAGTTTTTCGTTTTTATATTTGGTCACAATGATGCCTGGCTCATCAAAAATTGAATAAGATCCTTTGTTCACCTTGCCGTATGGGCTAGTGAAGCTGGATGAAAACATAATTCTCATTCCGTGAGTCAGTCAAGAGACATCTCTCATGACAATCCGAACACCATTACTGACACTGTGATTTGAATTCCAATGAAGGCAGGCTGTGTAGCTTATTCTATTATTTATATAGTAAATTTCAGTAAAGATTCACTTGTCCATCAAATTTTAAGGACAAGCTTGGCATCTGATTTTGCGCTACAGGTAATGGTTGGATGACACATTTAAAAAATTACTCTAAAATAGCCCAATATTCCTCGTCAAGGCAAAGAATGCATTTCTTTCTTTAAAAGTAGTTATTTCTCACCATTATCGAGGGCCCAGACCCCGTCTTTACACAGCTGCTGTTTCTCTCCCTGTCCACCAATTAGAACTGTCAGATTCTTGTTAACAAAACAGAAACTGTGACCCCATCTAGGATCAGGCTTATCAGCTGAAAAGATCACATCTTGCTCATAAACACTAGTATTTACTTTTTTTTTTCAATACATCCTCAACAGATTTAATATTATAATCTGTTGTAATGAGCGGAGATATAGCTCATATCAGAGAAAAAAACATAAGAGAACTTTGAAAGTGTCCTCTCCTAAATATCCATTTGGAACAATCACAGACACATATATATATATATGTGTTTTTCATATTCTGAAGAAGCACACATTTTTATGTTACCTTTCAACCTTTTTATCAAAAAAGAGTAAAATAATATGACAAGAGAGATTTCCCAATATGGATAGCTTTCCCTTTTGTAAATACTTTTCAATAAGTCTTCTGTAATGTTGTCTGTAAAGAAAAAAAAATACACAAAGTTTAACTTGAAAACTTGGCACTTAATCGTTTCCCTATCAGCATAACTTTTATCAAATAAAGCTTTAATCATAACTATGATTAATCATAACAATGATTAATCAAATAAAGCTTTAATCATAACAATGATTAATCAAATAAAGCTTTAATCATAACAATGATTAATCAAATAAAGCTTTAATCATAACAATGATTAATCAAATAAAGCTTAAATCATAACAATGATTAATCAAATAAAGCTTTAATCATAATGATGATTAATCAAATAAAGCTTTAATCATAACAATGATTAATCAAATAAAGCTTTAATCATAACAATGATTAATCAAATAAAGCTTAAATCATAATGATGATTAATCAAATAAAGCTTTAATCATAACAATGATAGCAAAACCAGTTCCTTATCAGCATAACTTTAATCAAATAAAGCTTTAATCATAACAATGATTAATCAAATAAAGCTTTAATCATAACAATGATTAATCAAATAAAGCTTTAATCATAACAATGATAACAAAACAGTCTTAGGCTTGATTTTAAAATAAAAAAGTTAGATCAAAAATTGAATAAATCTTGCATATTCTGAATAAAGGTAGTTTTTTTATATAACTTTTCTGGGCATTTTTAACTGCATGTTGTCCATCTTGGAAAAGATTATCTTATGTAAATAATAAACTCTAGAATGAACATTGATAGCTGTATACATACTAGCATAGAAATGGTTTAACCATCATCCCACACAGTATCAGATATATTTACCTCTTGTTGTAAGATCCTTACAGGTGGTGAGTCTCTGCTTGCTATTTGTTATCAAAAGATTATTTTTAACCTGGCGTATCATAGACTCCTTCAGATCATTCTTGGCTTTCACTTCCTTTTCATTAACAATGTTAGTGTCAACATGTATATTCTCTTTATCACATTTATCTGCATTGGTCACACTTCCTGATGAGGTATTTACCGCATTTTCTATCTTTGCTTTTTCTCTTAGACCACGTTTTGGTTTCAGCTCAGTTTTAGAGTCTTTATCATTGTTTGTCTGTGGCGATTTATTTTCTGACTCCTTTCGACTCATTCTCCTTCCTTTCTTTGTTTCTGTGTCTTCATTCTTCACTTCTTTCTTTTCTTTCTGAGTCCCTGCATCATCATTTGTGACTTCATTTATTTCATGATTTGTTTCATTTTTACTATTTCGTCTTCCTTTTCTAGTCTGTGGGTCTTCCTTTCTACCATCTTTTTTCTGTGGTTGATCTACCTCTAATTTACTAACATTCTTTTCTACCGAGGAATCTTCAACATCTTTTTTCTTTTTCCCTTTTCCATCTACGGCAGGACTTGTTTTTGTTAACTCTTTAAGTTTTGTCCCTGACTTTTCCTTTTCTGCGACCGGACTGTTAGTTTTGGTTGGTTTATTTCCTTTCTGTTCTACTTTTGGAGTCCTGACTCTGGTAGCTGGCTTAGCAGCATCAGTTTTCTGCTTCTTGGCAGACGGTCCTGACGGTGTTTTATCAGACTTGTTTATGCTGCTTCTCCTCTTGTTTTTGCCACTCCTTTCTGGGGTAGACACCTGAAAAATATTAACAGTTGTGAAGACATTATCAGAAATATTTTTTTCTTTGTCTTTTTTACAAAATGTCCATAATATTTAGAACAATAAACACTATAAACTTAATAGCATCTCATTGGTAGAGAAAACAGGATTTTTTAATTTTATCAAATGTTTACTATTGCACCTACTACAAATATTTTTCTAATGTATCAAATTATAAAACTTGCAGTTAAATTCCTTAAAGCCAGAACATAAGTAATAGACTGCAACAGTGTGAAAAATGAATCAAAATTAATAAAAAATCATGGTTATACCAAGCAGAACATAATATGGATATGCCTTTATAAAACCTGCTTAATTATCCCATTTCAAAAGGCTTGAGGGCATAGGGTATGATTAAAGAAGATTCTACCATAACTTGTTTCAATTCATAGGATGTATGACTGTAGTTTCCAATCCAGTAGTATGTTAGATCAAGTATATTTACAAAGCACAGTCTGTAATGGTTAAGACAAGTAAAGTCAAAGGATAGAAAAATCAGAATAATGGTATATACAACAATTAACACCTTAAAAATGGACACTGGGCTGTGACAGTACCAGAGTACAGGCCACTACTCGGGTATCAAATCACTACCCATTACCTGACGTTATTTTTACCTGGGATGAATGTTAATGTGAGAATAAGCACTCGTTGAAACCATTACTCAAAGCCATTCTACATTTGAACGGTTATCTAAGGGAGGGAAAATTAATGTATCTAATGGAGAACAATTTCGGCTTGAGTTCCCGGGTACCCAGGTACCCACGGGTAATATCACCTCGGGTACCCGGGTAGTAAATTGCTACCCGTCCCAGCTCTACTGGTCATTCGGGAAGCTCAAGTAGAACCTTTCTGATTGTATTGCGTCTACTATAAAGAAAGCCTCAGACTAAATAACCTTTCGGGCTCTGTTTAAGAGAGACCCTTCAAACGGAATTCACTGCGCATGTTAACGACATATATCATACCTCAAGCGTATCATCTTTAGAGTTGTTAAGAGCACCTTTTGTTGACTGGACCATGTTTTCCAGTATAGGTAGACCCTCACTCTTCTCCACCACTAACTTGGCGAGACCCTGTTCTGCTTCAGAGGACATGGAATCAGGCAGACTCTTACCATCACGCTTCCACATTAAACAGCTGAAATAACATAGTAGGATTTAGATTAACAAGGAAGAATTAAATGTGCAAGCAGGTGAGATAGCTCAGACAGTGGAGAACTTGCACAGTTTTTGGAGGTTTGATTCCACATTTGGTTGTAAGTGGTTACATATGTGCCAAACATAAATGTCAATGACCCACGATGGCTACAGTAATAGATACTCACGATTCATTCAACAAAGGATGCTTGATCTAAGAAAATTTAAGACAAATTTCATTTATATTTGGGAGTATGTTGTAGCAAGTGTTTAGATTTAAAAGGTAGAGTTATATGTCTTATGAGTTTAGTGGATTGGATAACTCAAACATTCACATGGTTTGAGTAGGTCACAGGTTTGAGTAGGTCACAGGTTTAGGTTTGAGTAGGTCACAGGTTTGAGTAGGTCACGGGTTTGAGTAGGTCACGGGTTTGAGCAGGTCACAGGTTTGAGCAGGTCACAGGGTTGAGTAGGTCACAGGTTTGAGTAGGTCACCGGTTTCAGGTCACAGGTTTGAGTAGGTCACAGGTTTGAGGTCACAGGTTCAAGTCATGGTCTAGCTTTACCTTTTTTAACCTAGTTAACAAAAACACTATCTTGGATAAAAAATTCTATGATATGGGATTGTGACCAGTTCAAAATGAAAAGACACATGAAAGTTTGACAGGTAAAATTTGTATCTTTGATATTAGTAGGAAACAAGTATTACAAAATAAGAAAATTACTTGTTTTGCATATAGTTTCTCAATTTGTGACTTGTTAAAACCTTCAGGTGTGTTGTATGTTTATGACAGAAAGTGTTATGTATGTGTTTACCTGTTACTCTTTGAAACATTGCCGAGCTGAATCTCGTCATCTTTGTATGTCACAGTGATCTGATACTCGTCACCATCTGTCCAATCTCCCTCACAAAATACCACCAACTGTTCAGGTATAGGCACAGCTACATGACAGTAAAATGCACCATTTTGGCGTCTGAAACATACATGTATACATGCATTAACATTAGTTGTAATATCTATATTATATATCCACGTGGGGAAAAAATCCATGATTATAACCCATCATAATATGAACTGTGAAACTGACAATATTCAATTCTTACGTTATCTTAGTAAACTTTGTTGCCATTTTATCAGTCAAAGTAAATCTATTCTAGAAAGTTAAAAAATCCATTCTGTGAGATAGTCATTTTAAAAGGGTAAGAAATATCATTTGCCCATTTTGATATAAATGTCAAAAAAGAGAGTGTGCTGAACTACAACAAGCAAGTTGTTAAACACTGTTTTATTTCTCCTTAAGCATTAACTGGATTAAAGACCAAATCATTTTGGCAAATGTGTATTAAAGTACTCCTTGCTGGTACCATGGATGTCATTGCTGATATCGGGGTATTTCCAAAAACAGTCCTAATTTGCATAAAACTTGCCCTCTTTCGACTGTTTACTGCAAGGAATATCGGAATGGATTGCATTAATCTATGTCCCAAGAACAAAAACCATTTAAATTGTTTATTTCTGGATTATGTGCCAAACATGCTTTCTGGGTGTTAAATATCAGTAAATTTCTCCCTCAAATTCACTCTTAATATTTGTTTTGAACATTTAGGATTGAAGATTGAATGCTATACATTTAAAAGTCATTAACTGTTCACAGAGAGAAAACAAGGGACACAATTCTTAAAGATACCCTCTCAGAGATGGAGATTTTAACTTTTTGAAATAAATCATATTCTACCGTAATAAGAACAATAAAGATTTCTGAAGTAACATAGAACTAGGTTATTGACAGCTTCCAAACCCTACTTGTAACCATACAAGGAAGATCTAGAACATTAAAAAAAACAGATATATCTAAGGGCGTTAAACAGGTTTATTTTGTAAACAACAATCTAAACCTAGAGTGAAGGGTGGCATTTTTAGATACCATTGCCACATGGGTTTTCAGAAACGTTTACCGTGCAAAAGCATGGTTGCAAACATTTCCATTAGGCCAAAATGGGTAGAGCGAGGAAGAAAACAAACAAAATTAACATTTATAAATTAAATCTTGAAAGAATTCCCCAGTTTATTTATAAACCGAGTTTCCCAAAGAAGAACAGACAGGCGAGAAGGCTCACTTCACACGAATTTACGAAAACGCAGGGTTTTGGCAACTAATAAGTATAGAACTTAAAAAGGGTCTTTGGTTTAGTGACGAGGATTGTGAATATAAAATTTCTATCATTTATATACTCCCAAAGCACATGTATTTGAGAGAGTATCTTTAAAGTGAGAGATATAAATAGAGTTAGTTACTGAGGTACTAGTCAAAATAATGTGCTGTGAAGATTGCCTTTTCTAACGTCAATATTTCGAGGGATCAAAATAGTGGCGGACAATTGTTTAATGACAATTGATGCCATTATTTGATGGTATATAAGTTCATTTTACATATCTTGTCTTATCAATTGTTTTTTAATGGTCATTTTGTTCTTTAAACCCGAAAATCAGAATTTCAAAATTCCGATACTATTTCGATCATTCGAAATTTGGACGTTAGATTGCGCCATCAGAAAATAGAAAGTAATATTCAAGTCGAATTGTTTTGACTAATAGGGGCTCATTTCAGTTTGTGAGATACTTTAAACATTATATTCCCATTAATGTTATAATAAATCGGTAAAACGGCCCTATGTCAAAACGGCCCGGAGATCGATCAGAACGGCCCTGGAATGGTCAGAACAGCCGAATTATTGATTTTTCAATCAGTCTAAACGGCCCAAAGAGTGTTTAGTGCCGTTTAACACTTTACTTTGATGCTTCGCTAAATTAAAATATGCAAACAATTCAATTTAGTTAAAGGTAATAATGTCGGCTTTTTAATGGCGTATTGTTATAGAATAATTGTTAATAATTGAATAATAATCTATGCTCATTATAATCAAAGAATGTACAGGGCTCTCGATCTGCCGATTTTGGGGCCGATATTTGGCCCCAATCCCCCTGCCGAGGAATATACATTTTCCCCCGTTTTGGGCAAAAATTCCCACAGATAAAAATAAGAAAACAGTGCAGAAAATATCTTTAGTCTATTTTTTCAAATGAACAAAACCAAAAAACGTCAGATCTTAGAGGTAAAATACTTTGTTTCGTCGGAAAAATTCACTACACGGAGTAAATAAATAACGTCATCCCATTGGTTAAGAAAACAATGATTAGATAATTGCCGAATCAATCGAATTAATTTTGACAACCAATGGGATGATGTTATTTATTTACTCCGATTAGAAAAAGTAATGGCTTGCCAGGCCGACTCCAAATGTCAAACAGTGAATATTTATTGTTAATATCGCAAATGTGAATTGTGTGTCCGATGCCCGATGTTGTAACCCAATCATATCGAAAGAGAATGGACATATCTTTCGAAGGTATGCGGCTTTTGGATATTTTCGGGGAGGAATTAGTGAAAATTTGCTAAAAATTACCGGTTTCGTGCATCCGTCCGTGGACGTTAGGAATGTCATGGGGAAATTTTATGCAGAATTTTGTGAAACTCTTTGCTGTTTCTGATTGCATTGACGGATTTTGATAAAACAAAAAGTGTTTTTGAAAAGAAAAATCATTCCTAGACATGCTGCAGTAGAGGTTTTTGAGATCCTGTCAATTTTAAGTGACTTTTGGGTGATTTATCAGAGTGGGTGTCAGATCGCCGTTGTATACCTTTTCTCTTATATAGCATATAGAGCATATATATTATCGAAGATTGTTTCAAGCACCTGTGAGTTTAACATGACTCGGATTCGGATATGGTAACTAACGCATTTCTTTAAAAGCAAAATTGTGAATTTTTGTGTACAACATACTGCTCCTCAAATAGATGATGTTGACCAATAGAATTAAAAAGTTTTTATGCTTCATTATTATTATTTTTTTGAAAATCTATCTGGTTAGAAAATTCTACTTGCATTAATTTTGCCTCATGCCAAGTTATGATTTGCTGATTTGACAAGGACATTAGCTGGTATTTGGAGCCTGATTTGCATGACTTCTTGTTACGTTAGCTGCTTGAAATTTAATTCAGACAGAAATGAGTCAGAAAATTAATCATTAGCATTTGTACATTATGACAGACATTTAATTATTTAAGGCAACACCAAATGAAATGTCTTATGAGAACTATGATAATAATATGTATACTTCTTGAGTTGTACATTAAACTTAAAAGGCAGTTAATAATAAAGTGGTATTATATTATAATGTTGTAAAAATTCCCCCTTGGCTTTCAAATGACACAAATTTCCCCCCTCCCAGGGCCCCGGCCCCAGTCCCCCAAAGTAGAGAGAGCCCTGATGTATAAATAATTATGGTGCTCGTGTTATAAGGTAGTTGTACTAATTAGTGAATTGAAGCTATTCCTTTAAAGTCTCCCAATCTATTCATATTATACAAATTAATGTAAATCAATTGTCAACGTATCTTTTTGGCCTTTATAATTCTGACATTTGCTGGAGTCATGTGATATCAGTTTCGATGTAAACTTCCTCCATCATTTGTTTTTACAATATTGGACCTTTCACCTACTTTTTAGCTTGACTATTCGTAAAATAAGGAGAGCTATAATACTCATGCGGGCATCGCTGTCTGCATCACACCTTGGTTAGGTTTTTACACGCAAGTTTGTATCTCATAAACTACTGTATGGAATGGGTTGATACATCAATGATCACACATTTTGAGTGTCGTTATGCAAGGTCACTGATAAAGTTTCGTAATTGATAATTTTGGTAGATTGTCATTAGCGGTTATTTAAACACAGAGGATGGTTAAATTTTGGTATAAAATGATGAAAAGTGAAAGCTAACAAAATATATTGTGGGAAACATGTTTACAAAAGTAGAAACGGGTTGTTATCCGTGCTTTACAAAATACCATACACATAACAGAAACCTAGTTAACTAAGAAAACTGGTCCAACTGTTTACTTCATATCACAAATCCCCCAGGGATATTTTTTTAAATTATAACAATGGGTTTTGGGGATGCATATGATTTGAAACAATGAGTATTTTCAGAAAACAATGGGTCCTGGGCTCTTCATTGGACCAAAATATTATGAGCCATTTTGGCTAAGCTACCCAAATTTTCTTTAGCCACTTGGATTTTTGCAAAGCCAAATTTGGCTAAGTCTTTTTAGCCATTTTAGCAGAAATATTAAATATAAATTACAGTTCATTTGTTCAATTTACAGACCAATTATTGAAATAGGCTAGAATGGTATTTATCACATAATAAAATAAATGATGTGTAAATTGAACAAATAAATAACAGTTCTTGTATCAGCCACTTCATTGTGTGGTTGTTCTTAGTAGAGTACTACATCCTATACCTCAATAAATGTTTACAGAACTTTGGGACAGGGTTAGAAAGACAACAGAAAATAATTAAACTTGCATGCATGCACCTGGCATGATTCATTTTTTAAATAAAACAAAATAAACATTTAAAAAAAGAATATAAAATAACTTTTGATTGTAAATAAAACAAAATAAATTAAACATTTTAAAAAAGAATATCTAACCTTTGATAAACTCTTAAAGCACATTTAACTTTTTCCCTTTAAATAGATAATTGCAGGATATCACACAAAATTAAAAAGATATGTTTATGAGATTGGCTATACACTAATGTGATAAGTAGAACATTGTAATTAAAGTAGAATTTGCCCATAACAAGCAAGATCAGTTCTACTTTTGTCACACTGTTTGTTGTTAAATGACATACCTAGGATAGTTTTCTATTTAAGGGAAATGGTTAATAAAAAATTAAAGGACAATCAAACTTATAAGTACATGTATAAATATCAAAGTGACTAGAAACAAAAACAATATAGTGACTAGTATTTTAAGCTTTGGAATGAAACTGTTAACAAGATATCAAATTAAGCCTTCTTTGCAGGGTATGCTGCAGCGTTTACGTGATCTGGGAGTCATTGAACTGGCAAGTTGACAGTACTTGTACAATAATGACGTTCTTTTTACTAAATGTGGGAGTTCCAATGCATTAAGATATGCTCATAAAAGGTTATATTTCCTTGAATGTTTGTTTTAATTACCATTTTTCACCGGGAGTCCCTTTCCCTCATGTTGTTGTTGTTGTTGTTTCGTTGTCCGTAAATTCCGTACCATGGAATTTCGTTCTAATATTGCATCGATGTAATCATTTAAAACGCTTGATATATTGAATGTGTTTACACACAAATAATGTTTTTTATTCGCGTGCTTTTTATTGCAATAAGTCCCATATCACCTTTATGAGTATCTTTTTTTAACGCAGTGAGCTACAGAAATAAGTATCGAAAACGTTTTGGTGCGTTTTATTATTCTGGTACCGACTTTAGTGTGACACATAAACTGAAACCGGGAACCGGCCTGTTTAAACGTTTTCATTAGACGTTGCTATTGGAAATATACATAATGTCTGGTCTCCGGATTTTCTAAAAGAGCGCTTTCACTAGAAAATCGGCTAAGGAACCAAACACTTCTATTTATATTTAAGCTGTTCAACGTCAAACTATTCAATTTTAATTAATGATTACCACTCGTAGTGGCGAAAAGACTTTAGCCATTCTTCCCACTTTCGCCATTACAGACTCTATACAAAATGGGGTCAATTTTACTTTCGCCAAATTGACGAAAGGGTACATTTCTTTTTTCGCCAAACCAAGTTGACTTTCGCCTATGGCAAATGGCGAAGCTTTATGAATAGCCCAGGGGTCCTTATTTTCTAACTTCATTTGGACAAAACGTAACTCAATGATTCAAACTTCTCTGACCACTTCATAAAAAACACTTGTTTTTTTTTGTCACATAAAAGGAAAAAGAACCTCTCCAAATAGGTAGGTGATTAAAAGCATGAAAGTAAAAGCTTTATAAGTGACTCAAGCCATTGACATAAGTCTATGATTTCTTTCATTCAATGGGTCCTGGGGGATGCATGGGAAATGAAACAATGGGTATTTTGAGATTTTAATGAGTAAAAGATGCAAAACCCATAGCAAAATTATCCCTGATCCCCTATATCTTAATATTTTCAATCACTTTCATTTTTGTAGATTATTTTTCTAGCTTATATAATGAGTTGAGAGTGATTTTTTATACCTGTGTCACAACCAGTGTAAAATAAATAAGTAAGAAATTAAATAAGTTATTCATGAATCATGGAGGTGGAGTAGTCCAGATTTCTGGTCTCGAAGGCCATTGCTATATTGTCTGATGCCTTCGAGACCTAGCGAAGCACAAATAATATCCAAATGTTGAAAAAAGCTTCGTTCACGGTCAATCACGGATCATTATTGAGACTAAGAGGTGAAGTCACTCGCTCACATGAAACACCATCAAAATTCAAACTAAACAAGAAGAAAGAGTTGTTGCAAATGTTATTTCCTATCAGCAAGTATTTGTGAAGAATTGGAATATTAATCATTGGTATCCCCAATTCTGTCAGACAATTATAATGTTGACATGTATGCATATTTTACTCATTAATGTATCAATTTTGTTCATTTGTATATCATTTTTAACAGACATTGAATAAAAGTAATCCTTGCCTCTTAACTATGGAAAGCTTCCTACCAACCTTCTTCTTCTTCTTCCATTTACTGAGCTGGGTTCTCTAAGGAACGTATGTAGCTCAAATGTGCATGGTGATGGCGTGCAGATTTCCATGACCATGATTGAAATTTTAAAACTATATATAGTGTCATGTCTGTGAAGATGTGTCAGATTATGCCGCGAGGTGTAATCTGAACTCGTCCAGGAAAGGTGCAGACACTACGCTGGCCGGGAGGAGGTTCCACTTTCAGGCTGTCCTTGGGAAGAAGGAATTGGTTAGTGTCTGGTCTGTTATATGCTCCTGGAAAAACTTATGCTGGCCTCTGGTGCGTGTGTTTCCAGTCTGTAGATACTTGTCTGATCTGATGTCTACTTGGTTGTTGTAGATCTTGTACATCATAGAGTCTGCTGTGTCTTCGACGCATTTCAAGGGACTCCCAGTGCAGGTCCTTAATCATGTTGGAGACACATCCTGGAGTCTTTGGTGAAAAGTCGTTGAAAACATAGTGCCCTGCTCTGAGTTGTATTTGTTAGAGGGTAGGGCCAACCATGGCCTTGTAAGACACTTCCTTAACAGGACTGGTGCTCTGTAATCCCTTGTTCTGCTGGCCTTGCTTGTGGTGTTGTTTATATGCTCCTCCCAGGAGAGGTTCTCAGTGATGGTAGCTCCAGGATATTTACTGGCCTCAACCACTTCAAGGATATGGCCATGGAGACTATACTGTGTGTTTAAGACCTTTCAGCGGCGTGGAGCAATTCTGATGACTGCATTTGGATGGGTTGAAACTCATCTGCCATGTTGCTTCCCACTGTTCTAGAGCCTCAAGGTCTTCCTGAAGAAGTTGTCGGTCATGGTCACTTTCAATCACCTTGTATACTGCGCTGTCGTCTGCAAATAACCTGGATGAGGATGACTTAATCGCATCTGGGAGATCATTTATGAAGGCAAAAAACAACAGGGGGCCGAGGACGGTCCCTTGAAGGACGCTGGATAAGATGTCTGCTGTTCCCAACTTGGCACCATCAAGTATAACTTGTTGCTTCCTGTTCGTTAGAAAAGCCTGCACCCATCTCTTTGTCTTGTCCCATACTCCATAGTGATCTAGCTTGGTCATCAGTCTTGCATGGGGTACCTTATCGAAGGCCTTGGCGAAATCTAAGAACGTCAACTTGTTTCCCTTTGGCTGTATTGGAAGCTATATCGTGGATGGTGGTGAGGAGTTGGGTTTCTGTGGAGCGCCTCTTTCTGAAACCGTATTGGCTGTCGCTCAGAATGTCATGCTTGTCAAAATGTTTCATGATGTTGCTGTGAACAATGTTTTCCAGCAGATTGCATGTGATGGATGTCAAGGACACTGGTCTATTATTAGATGCTTGGTGTCGGTCTCCTTTCTTGTATAGGTATGTTTCCTTCATGTGGATGACAGCGGTTCATGTGTAGAGCGTCTGCTTCTCTTTAAGAGGGTCGTGGGTTCGAATACCGTGCGTAGAGGGAACTGCCTTGCAACTTTCATTTATCCATATTCGGCGCGAGTACTGGTTATGTATCCAGGAAGCAGTATTGAGAGTGATTAATCTAAGTTGTAAGAACTTGTTTCACAATCGGTGTAAAATAAATATGGCATAAGTTCAACACGTTGGAAAAAAGAACCGCGAAGACTCATTACACTATTTTTTTATAGAAGCGTAAATGTATAATTCACATCATGGTAATCATTAAAAAGGTTTGAATTAAGTTAAAAAGGGTCTTTTAAGCACATACCTGTTAAGGGATACTGGTGGTTCTGTCACTTTCAGTATGCAATACACACAAAAGTTCCCAGACATTTTCGTTTTGTTTACATCGAATATTCCGCCAAAAAATCACCCGCTCTAAGCCTACTCGATTAAATTGAATACAGTTCCACCGATTTAACCGAACGATTATTTTTCTCCCTGCGTCATCGACCGTATCGACAATTTTATAACATTGTACAGGGAATTGACAATTCAAAGTAAAGAGAGAAGAAGATATTGGATTACTCATTGTGCGAATGCTTACTGTTAAAACACCAGCACATGCAGTAGTTCAACTTGTTGATATAGAATTAGACGCCGTGAACATTTAAGGTCATTATCGTGCCTGTAAGAACCTGAATTTTTATATTCTTAGAAGTGTTATCAACCCATTCCTTCATATGGGATTTTATTTAAATGGTCTTGTTTGAAATGAATACAAGAAGAGAACATATTGTGAAACTACAATTTCTTTGTGATTTTAGTTACACCCTATAATTATCCACTAAAGAGGAAATCGCTCACATTTAGCACTATACTTTTATTTTGATTGTTTCTAAATTCTTCTACAGAAATTTGATGTTTTATCAGAGACAAAGATAATATGTCTCTGGTTTTTATAAAGGTGGTTAAAACAGCCATAAAATATGAATGGTTTAAATGGTAACATCTATTTATCCGGCGTATAGTCACACCAAATCGCCTCGAAATAAAATTTCATAATGGTTCACGGTTTTGAACAATTACGATTCAACCAATATAACTGCGTAAAAACCTACGACAAACACACTCGTGTGCACGTATAGAATATTGCTTCTAGTAGCTGTTATGATGAAAGCATCGCCGACATACATTTGGAAGGGAACTCGCTCTATTGATGAGGTGCATGGTAATTTCTGATAAGGCACACTTAGAAACTAAGCGAGGAAATACTTTATTGAAGGTACCATCTCATAGACTATTCTAAATTTAATTTCTCTGAAGTCGCCGATTATCCGTGTTTTCGTTGAAATAAATGAAACAAGCTTCTACTCGTTTCAGCATGAAAAAAAAAATAAACACGCATGCATGAGAAATGCACATAGAAAACTGCTCATTTACGTTGATTAATTATGTGCGTACTTCCTTCGTAATTCGGTAATAATGAAGTAGGCTATGGCTGGTGGATCCAGGAAAGCCGTTACATAACCGAAAAATTGTTGATACGCCGTTAAACATCATACAAACAATAATGAAGTAGTAGATAGCAAAGAGTATGGTCGGACTACGAGTATAGCCAGAGACATAGATAACATGTGTATGTCTCTGGTCTAGCTTACAAAATGTAATTCTCACCAGAAGCTTCCGTTGTCTGATTGATGAATCGCCCTTACAGTTTCTGTAAGGGGTGTGTTAAATTAGAGTAATATTTTTTAGTTAAAACGGAACCTTCGTATCGCAGGCCGTTCAATTAAGGACGTACATATTGGGTCATGTGCTTACCACTGGATACATGTATAGTGTTCGACATCCACGAATGACCCTATCTGATTAAGGTACAAGTTATTATTGTCCAACCCACTGCGGTATCACACGTATGGACGTATTTTGTTGGGCCCCCGTCGAGGATTCATAAACCACCAATATCCAACCATGAACAGTAACCTTTATTCAGTGTCTATCAATACTCGTAGTCACTTATTTGCTAAGCACCAATGGTCAATGTGTAGCGATTTTGTTCCAATTGAAGGAGGCGCTAAGTGACCTAAGATGTCGATGCGCCATAAAACACCATTTATTTCAATTGAAGGACGCGCTAAATGACCTTAGATGTAGATGCGCCATAAAACATCATTCATTCCAATTGAAGGACGCGCTAAATGACCTAAGATGTCGATGCGCCATAAAACACAATTTAATCCAATTGAAGGACGCGCTAAATGACATAAGATGTCGATGCGCCATAAAACATCATTTATTCCAATTGAAGGACGCGCTAAATGACCTTAGATGTCGATGCGCCATAAAACACAATTCAATCCAATTGAAGGACGCGCTAAATGACATAAGATGTCGATGCGCCATAAAACATCATTTATTCCAATTGAAGGATGCGCTAAATGACCTAAGATGTCGATGCGCCATAAAACACAATTTAATCCAATTGAAGGACGCGCAAAATGACATAAGATGTCGATGTGCCATAAAACACCATTCATTCCAATTGAAGGTTGCATGTTCGATTCCCCCATATGCCTCTTAGTTTAGAAACAAGCTCTCATAAATGATTAATTTATGATAACCTTACGACACATCAAACAGCGTCCACTTGTAGAATATTTTTCTTGAATAGCATCTCAAACGAGCAGCAGTTTCTTTTTTGTCCATTCTGGGATATCAATACACATTTCCACAGTCTTGCAATATGGCTGACTTGGGAGAAAACCTGAATAAGTCAACTGTCGCCGTATTTTAAATGAATCAAATACGGTCCTACACACCGGTTTGTAGTCGAGATATGAAAGGCTAACCCCCGATCGGCCACCGCTATATATCGAACCTGATGTGGGAAAACTGTGTCTTTGGTCTTTATTTGATTCCAACACCTAGCGAGAAGAGAGCAGTGAAAATGAGCACACTTATTCACTTGTTACCTTAACTCTATATACGGTACACATTATTGATACATCATCATTCATTTCCAGTATTTAGGCCTCTGGCCTAATAGTCAAGTAAAGCTTCATATCACGTGTTACGTGAAGATGTGTAATGAAATAATGCAGAAAAATATGGAAACTCCTAATACGGAATACTTGAATCTGGTATGAAAATTCCGTATTTAGAGCCTATTTTGACTAAAGGCGTTGTAAATCACTTAACGGAGTGTGTGTGATCAGTACAAGCAGTCAGGGGCGTTAAACACTTGGCGGAGTGTGTGTGATCAGTACAAGCAGTCAGGGGCGTTAAACACTTGACGGAGGGGGTGTCTAAAATGCGGACGTCTTAAGCGGACCATATTCACAAAGAAGGAAAAAGCGGACGAAAGCAAATATAGAGGGAAAAAGCGGGCGGCACGAGATCGATGGACACTCCATAGCTATATGTTTAAATGAAGTGTTGTTACGATGGAAATGACTTTTTAGTGATATCAGAGACATAGATAACAGAGCTCTGTTATCTATGTCTCTGGTGATATGTTTTGATTTACCAACGTTTTAGACTTTTGTTTCTTTTATATGTCCAGTCTTATTTGACCATTAATCACCGTTAACGGTTTTTGGAATAATTATTTACAAAAAAAGGAACATTTTTTAACATGTTTGTTTGTACGTTTTAAATGATTTTGATGTCTTTTTTTTTTATTATTATTCAATTCTTTTTTTTTTATTCTTAACTTTTTACAATTTGAATCATTACTAATAAGTTATTATTTAACGAAGGGGAATCGCCTTGTGATTTATGACTGTTTCACACAAAATATTTAGAATGGTTTTGGAGGTAAAACATTGTAAGGAATTTGTAAGAATAGATTTGTGATAAATATCATCATGGGTTTTATGACCCAGAGTACAGTGTCCAGAAATTCTTAGAATAACATTCCTTTCTGTAGTTGATTAAAAGTGTTTTATTTCTCATGTCCCCAGGTCAACAGTTCTTTGTTAGTAAACCCAGAAATAGGAGAGACAACCACTTTCGATCTCAATCGTTTTCATTTTTGTTTGTTGTCAAAGATATTTCTCTCCGCATGCAAATGTGTCCTTTTCTCCGCTATAGGTAATTGTCTATTCCATGATTTCGTCCGCTTTTTCTCTCTTTGTGTGTATTCTCCTCTATCGGCCGTAGTATAGAGGGAAAGAGCGGACGGCACGATATCGATAGCTTTATGCTTAAATGAAGAGTTGTAACGATGTATATGACTTCTTTTTGTGTTCTTTGCACTTTTTCGTCTTAATTTTTGTCTAAATTCAATCCGTCCGCTTTTTTCTTCTAAATTGCTTTCGTCCGCTTTTTCCCTATTTGCGTGTATTCTCTGCTGTCGGCCGTAGTATAGAGGGGTCTACTTTTATCTGCCTTTATTGCATTCATCCGCGGACCATACACACAAAGAAGGAAAAAGCTCTTCCTCCCTCTCTCTCCCTTCCTTCAATTGCTGTCGCATCTCTTTTCCCCTTTCTCTGTCTCTGTACGAAGTAGGGTTTGTTATCTTGAGCAATTATTAACAAATTGCCTATGACAGGCTTTGAAATAATAGTACCTTAATATAGGTCACTCCTACCTGAGCTTTCTGAATGACTGGCGCCCGTTTGAAGACGTTAATTGTTTTATATACCATGATTATGTCTACTTTTAGTATGGTCGCTTTTAACAAGATTTACTATATTAACATAGGCGGAATGACTCAAATGATGCCGAAAGGCAAATTGCTAAACATAGTGAGAAACGTCTCCAAGGCATCTTTCAAATCATTAAAGCTTTTTTGTACCAAATGAATAATCTACTTGTGTGTTTTACATAGACATTTAAGTCCATGAGCTGGTCCAATATCGTCTGCCAAAATTGCCTGTGAGTAGGTGGGAGTCGTGTTGCGTCATAGTAAATGCTAAGATACTGTTTGATAACTCTTTACCACATTCAGAAGACATGTTTTTAATTGAAGCATACGACTTTAGAAAAGCTTTGTAGACATGTGATAAAGCTTTGTGCTGCTGTTGTGGTATGTGAATAGATTGAAATTGCAGTGAGGTAAAAGGAGAGGTCGCTTGTGACAACCGATTTCTCATTTTGCCACACTGCTTTTAGAAATTTGTCTGCTGCAACACCCAAAAATGTGTCGTTATGTTTTATATATATGTTACATACAAATAAATTGCTTATTTGTTACAATTCGCCCCTTTGTCATGGTGAGTTCTTGGTCGTTCGAAGCAGAAGCGTAAAAGTGTGTGTTCATCGAGTAAGGGTTTAACCCTTTCCCACTTTTCGACTGTTTGAAAAAGTTTGCAGACGACATTTCAAAATGTTATGAAATTGGAAAATAATCTTCTGATAGGGCAGTAAACATTGTGGGAAAAGGAGAAATTGCTCGTTACGAGCAATTTCTCCTTTTCCCACAATGTTTTCTAAAGTCGTCTGCAACAAAATGGTCAAATGTCGTTATAATTTGGGAAAGGTTTAAGGGTCATGAGGGTAGGATTGAATATGTAAGGTCATATATATATACACAGGAATTATATTGTCTCCTGTAAATCTTTGTTCTTTGTGTCTATTGATTGGTCAGCTTTAGTATACTAGTTTACGTGTTCAGTTTGAAAGGATTCTAATCGAAAATAGAGAAAACTACATGTATTGATTCATCGTGTGTATTCATTCAACACATTATCAAGTAATTCCTTATCTTGTGCCAAATACATTGCAGGTAATTTAGGAAAAGAGCTTCAAATTAAAGTTTTTAACCACGAATAAATGTCCATGCATCTTTGTATATGACCACGATATATTTTGGACAATATTTGGAAGCTTACGCGAGGAAGAGATGCATCACGTTTTGCAGCAGACGATATTTGATAATCACAATAAAAATCGACAGAACAATATTCATCGTGATTTTGGCTTGAGCTTGTTTGAACTCAATACATTTCTCATTAGTACCATTTGGTAATGAAGTTTTACATACATTGTTGCTTTCAATTGTACAGAAAGCTAAAAGATGCTTGTTCACAGATGTTTGGGAATTTGTTTACTAACAAAATGACTGTACGCTTCCTGTATGTATTATTATTTCAATAATTGTATACCAAGCAATTTATTTTAACTTTCTGAATTTCTCTTCAGTGAACAATCACATTTAATCATACAAGTGTACGGAGAAAGCCTGCCAGGGTATCTCAGATGTTGAGTACTGCTTTTACAAAGCAATGTTTGAGGGTTATTACTGCTTGTCAGCCTTCAATACTGTGTTGGGTGATATATAGTCGGTAGAGTAAAGAATGCTTCATGTGTTTCTTTGTTTTATCGTTTCCTTGGTCATGGTCGAAAAAGACATTGGTTCTCAGATTGTGGCTCATGAATATCAGGATCGGAATACGATTCAAGTGTGGATTATTAAACAAACAAACCCAGAGTACGTAATAATGAATTTATTTAATTGTTTTGGGTAATCATTTGACAAGCAACAAATCGCAAAAACATAATATTATGGATGTGTTTACGACAGTTTAATTGGACAAAACATATCTTGAAATAAGGAGGAAACACATCTACAATTTCTGGTGCATTTACTAAAAGATACATTACAAGAGATTAAAAAAACGGAGATGGTGTAGCAAGTAATGATGGATAACATGATAAAGTGACAATAGTAGAGTTTTATTCATTTGATAATTAAACAGCATAGTAAAAACCTCCAGAAAAAAGGCACATACTGAACGCTTCTTTTAAAGTATTATTTAAAGCAAAAAAAAACGAAGTAGAAATAAATATAAAGCATCTTTAAAAGAAAAAGAGTCTGCATTTTTCCTAATCTGAATAATTAACAGATGAACACAATTTATATGCAGAGAGAACCTTAACATATAAAGAAATAACCAATACATTGAAACACATGAAAATTGATAAAAGTCCAGGATGTGATGGGCTTTCGGCGAATTTTTTATAAAGTTTTCTGGTCCAAGAAAGGACATTTTGTTGTAAGAGCTAATCATAATATTATGGATGTGTTTACGACAGCTTGATAAACTATTACTGAAAATGTTTGCAAAAATGTTAAAGTACTAAACAGATAACATACTACTATTGTGGTAGTAAATAAGTTTAGTACGTCTTTGTAAAGCTAAGGATACATAGTTACCCAAATTATGCATATCCTTCGAGTTTTAAGTATTCAAATTAAGATCTCTTTTTGTGAAAATATATAGTGTGCTTAAAACAGCGTTACTTGATACACCAGAATACCATTTTTAATATTAATTATCGAGTTCCCTTTGTTTGAATTCCAATAAAAACATTTATTCTGTCGACAACATTACTGTATCAAAAACGTAGGAGAAGCCATACTCATTTAACAGTTGTTTTACATTATAAATCAAACCTTTATTATCCTTTAAATATATCTCATGTGCATTCCTAAATACGGTCTGCAATATAATATCATCCGTTTGTGATAACATAAGCCAATATTTGATAATTTGAACATATCTATTTATTTATAATGGGTATCGCCAAAGTTCGCCATATACTGCTGCAATGCAAGCATTGCTTTTTACCCCTAAGATCCATTTACAGAACTTAAGGTGAACTTGCTCAAGATTTTTAGCTTTATAGAAACCCCATAAAGGGCTTGCATAGTTCAATATAGACACCACAAATGAATCAAACAATTGTAAAGAAGTGTCCGGTAATACTTGGTGTAGTTTAATATTGTTGTACAGAACACAAATCGCCCTTAAAGCATTACCTTTTAAGAATTGATTGTTCAGTACAAATGAACCAGTATAATTGAGTGCTATTCTTAAATAATCAAAATTGTCGGTTATTTCTATTTCCCCCAGTTTGTGCAATATTGACATAATTTGGACAATCCGCTCTTGTGGCTGTTAAAAAATGTCTATGGTAGATTGATGCATTGATTTTGAACTCATAGTGATAGTGGAAAATCTAAAGATAGTATCTTACAATTGCCTAGATTTAAATAAGAATAAAAAGAATTGACGTAACTGAATAAGATTTAAAAATGGAATTGTTCAAAACAATATTTTATAACGTGTACACAACAAATTTGTTATAACTGTAAAGTAACTGAATGGGACTTAAAAATGGAATTGTTCAAAACAATATTTTGT
>OX401404.1:63225169-63261185 GCA_947846245.1 Cerastoderma edule
GTCACCTTTCTGACTCATACAACCTGTTATCCGACCTAGGTTCGAGCCATCAGACAGACAAATGTATTGGAATGACTCTTGCCTTCATTTCTATATGATCTCAGGCTAAGGTAGAATGCAACTTTGCCTGAATGAAATGTTATAGACTTCGAGAAAACAGGAACCAAAATTACACGAAATACTTATCTTAAAACATCATGTACATGGGTATAAAGTATGGAAGATTGCAATGGCTAGAGGACTGAAGGTCTGGTACCTGGCGCGCTGGGGTTAAAATTTTCTTTAGAGACGTTTGTCGTAATTTGCAGTTTGGGAGGATTTTTTTAGCTCAAAGAATTCAATTAAGGTTTCATTACGCCCGACGTCATATGACCGCGTCTTTATGGGACAAAATGCACATACTTTCTTAAACCTCCCGCGAATTTGTGGCACTTGTTTCGATATCTAAGTGTTGGTTTTTAAAACCTTAGCAACGATCTTTAAACTCAGCCCTATAAAAGATGTAAGAAAAATAGTAATACAAATAAATTATTATTTTGATTGGTACCTATGTACCTATAATCCCATATTAAGAACCCAATTTAGTGTAAGTTACCGAGCTTTTTGAAACAACAAATCAATGCAGCTCGGTTATGGCCTTTAAACTTGCCGAATAAGGCCAGGATCGTATAAGAGATTATATTAAAGTTTAAAGTCGAGATCTTATCTTTAAGAGACCACTTTTAATTTAGACTTTGGACCGGAACTATGGGAACCTGACTCTTTTGATATAGCTCTGGAAATGTTTCGATCCTGTTGGAGGAATGTTATTGCTAGTATTGGAAGCAAACTTTGTGAAAATATCAGTTTTAGTAAAAATATTATGTACCTTTAATTATGACATTTTGGCACTTAATATTTTAATCTATTTTCAAACGGCCATAAAATCAAAATCAATATAAATGTACCATTATAGTTTTCATTTGCATATAGTCTAGTTTCTATTTTAAAGATTCAATATGCTCGAAACATTCCCATCGAAAGAGTTTACACTTTGCGAGTCGAACATTCTGGTCTGTGACGAAATCATTTCGGAAAGTTTGCACGCAAGTGCGGAAAAAATAATAAAAAGCCTTCAATTTACATGTTTTATGTCCGAAACACATTAATTCTGATACATGTATATGAATTCGATATAGCTTCTGTTGGTAAGCTCAACACGTCCAGGATGTTAAACCGATGTCATATATCCATACGTCTGTCCGTACGAGCATTGAAGAACGAGGGGAGCCTTCCGAGACAGAAAGGTTCGGTTTCACCGGAACTCTTGCCTAGAAGTCGAAAAGCAGCCGTTCTAAGTTTTCCCCCAATAATTCAAACTCACTGTGTATGTAGAGAGGAGCGTCCTGAGACAGAAAATATCGCGTTTTCCGGGACTTTTGTCTAGAAGTGGAAAAGCAACATTTTATTACGAAGAAAGGAAAGGGAAGAAGGAAGGCAGGTGGCATTATTTGTTTAGATGGGAAATCGTGGGACACATCTGCGGCTTGGTGGTGGCCTGACTCTTTCCTTCTTCATAATGGGCTATTAGCTCTTTTGAGAACTGCCTCAATGTCTGAATTCAACAAAAAGAAGGCCCGATTAATTTCCCACATTACTAAACGGTCTCTTATTTATTCTAATTTCAACATGTAACATTTACAATAATTGAAAACGTAAATAACTACATGCACATTTTATATCAGAGACTATCTATGTCTGTTTTATATATATGATGTTAATTCAATAAGTAAGTGAATCAGTCCCAATGAATATATTGTAATATTGTATCTTATTAGTTGTTTGCTGCAATAAGTAAAGAAGACATTATTTCAAATTGAAAACATTGTCTAAACTAGGAAATAAATGTAAAGTAACTGTTTGTTACCTGAATACAATAAAAAAAAAAAAAGACATGACGGATTTCCCTCAACACCAGAGAACCGTCTGACGAGTGGGCGTCGTGCATGGCCTTTTAACCATAATGCAATATTATAAGATAATTCTAGATTCCCCAAATTTGGACATGTGCACTAAGTTTAATACCAGCAGCACTGATTGAGATAATTGTTTATGGCTTATTTAAATCCCGCATCTTGAATTTGGATTTGCTGTTATGTTTACAAAATAAATAAGCTGTATTTCAACTTCACAATACACTCTTTTATAAAATCATTTTAAGTTTATTAAAATCCTGCATCTGGAGCTTTGGTTCACTGCTTTATGTTCACATCAGATAAGATAAACTTTGGTCCTAATACTTTCCAAGTCTATGCGCCTTAAGTCAATGCATAATCGAAATCGTTTAAGAGTGTTTCGATCTCGATCTCAATCTCGACCAAATTCGCTGGGTATGTAAAGGAAAGCATACAGAGGCAGGAAATATCACGTTTTCCCGGGACTTTTGTATATAAATGGTAAAGCAGCCATTCCAAGCATTCGCTCTATAATTCAATGCAAAATCCAAATATGTTAATAATGGTCTGATCCCGACCAAAGTTGCTTGGTACGTAGAGGGTAACGTTCCGAGACAGAAATTATCACGTTTTCCCAGGACTTCTGCCTAGAAATGGAAAAGCAGCCGTTCCAAGTTTTCGCTCTATAATTCAATGCAAATCCAAAAAATGTTAATAAAGATCTGATCCCGACCAAACTCGCTGGATTCGTAAAGGGTAACGTCCCAAGAAAGAAAATGTCACATTTTCCCGTGACTTTTGCCTAGAAATGGAAAAGCAGCCGTTCCAAGTTTTCGCTCTATAATTCAATGCAAATCCAAAAATGTTAATAATGGTCTGATCCCGACCAAACTCGCTGAATACGTAGAGGGTAACGTCCCAAGTAAGAAAATGCCACGTTTTCCCGGGACATTTGCCTAGAAACGGAAAAGCAGCCGTTCCAAGTTTTCACTCTATAATTCAATGCAAAATCCAAATATTTCAATAATGGTCTGATCCCGACCAAACTCGCTGGGTACGTAGAGGAAAGCGTCCCGAGAGAGAAAATATCACGTTTTCCCTGGACTTTTGCCTAGAAATGGAAAAGCAGCCGTTCCAAGTTTTCGCTCTATAATTCAATGCAATCCAAAAATGTTAATAATGGTCTGATCCCGACCAAACTCGCTGGATACGTAAAGGGTAACGTCCCAAGAAAGAAAATGTCACATTTTCCCGGGACTTTTGCCTAGAAATGGAAAAGCAGCCGTTCCAAGTTTTCGCTCTATAATTCAATGCAAAATCCAAATATGTTAATAATGGTCTTATCTCGACCAAACTCGCTGAATACGTAGAGGGTAACGTCCCAAGTAAGAAAATGCCACGTTTTCCCGGGACATTTGCCTAGAAATGGAAAAGCAGCCGTTCCAAGTTTTCACTCTATAATTCAATGCAAAATCCAAATATTTCAAGAATGGTCTGATCCCGACCAAACTCGCTGGGTACGTAGAGGAAAACGTCCCGAGAGAGAAAATATCACGTTTTCCCTGGACTTTTGCCTAGAAATGGAAAAGCAGCCGTTCCAAGTTTTCGCTCTATAATTCAATGCAAATCCAAAAATGTTAATAAAGGTCTGATCCCGACCAAACTCGCTGGATACGTAAAGGGTAACGTCCCAAGAAAGAAAATGTCACATTTTCCCGGGACTTTTGCCTAGAAATGGAAAAGCAGCCGTTCCAAGTTTTCGCTCTATAATTCAATGCAAAATCCAAATATGTTAATAATGGTCTTATCCCGACCAAACTCGCTGAATACGTAAAGGGTAACGTCCCAAGTAAGAAAATGCCACGTTTTCCCGGGACATTTGCCTAGAAATGGAAAAGCAGCCGTTCCAAGTTTTCGCTCTATAATTCAATGCAAAATCCAAATATTTCAATAATGGTCTGATCCCGACCAAACTCGCTGGGTACGTAGAGGAAAACGTCCCGAGAGAGAAAATATCACGTTTTCCCTGGACTTTTGCGTAGAAATGGAAAAGCAGCCATTCCAAGTTTTCGCTCTTTAATTCAATACAAAATCCAAATATGCTTATAATGGTCGGATCCCAACCAAACTCGCTGGGTACGTAGAGGGTAACGTCCCGGGACAGAAATTATCACGTTTTCCCAGGACTTTTGCCTCGAAATGGAAAAGCAGCCGTTCCAAGTTTTCGCTCTATAATTCAATGCAAAATCCAAATATGTTAATAAAGGTCTGATCCCGACCAAACTTCGCTGGATAATGCAAGCGGGTAAATGTCCCCAAGAAAAGAAAATGTTCATATTTTCCCGGGACTTTTGCCTAGAAATGGAAAAAGCAGCCGTTCCAAGTTTTCGCTCTATAATTCAATGCACTAAATATGTTAATAATGGTCTTATCCCGACTAAACTTCAGTTGAATAATGTAAAGGTAACGTCCCAAGTAAGAAAATGCCACGTTTTCCTGGACATTTGCCTATAAATGGAAAAGCAGCCGTTCCAAGTTTCGCTCTATAATTCAATGCAAAATCCAAATATTTCAATATGGTCTGATCCTGACCAAACTCTGCTGGGTACGTAGAGTGAAAAACGTCCTGAGAGAGAAAATATCACGTTTTCTCCTGGACTTTTGCCTAGAAATGAAAAGCAGCCATTCCAAAGTTTTCATTTTTTAATTCAATACAAAAAATCCAAATATGCTTACAATGGTCGGATCCCAACCAACCGCTGGGTAGAGGGTAACGTCCCGACAGAAATTACTCTTTCCCCAGGACTTTGGTTCTCGAAATGGAAAAAGGCAGCCATTCCAAGTTTTCGCTCTATAATTCAATGCAAATCCAAAAATGTTAATAAAGGTCTGATCCCGACCAAACTCGCTGGATACGTAGAGGGTAACGTCCCAAGAAAGAAAATGTCACATTTTCCCGGGACTTTTGCCTAGAAATGGAATAGCAGCCGTTCCAAGTTTTCGCTCTATAATTCAATGCAAAATCCAAATATGTTAATAATGGTCTTATCCCGACCAAACTCGCTGAATACGTAAAGGGTAACGTCCCAAGTAAGAAAATGCCACGTTTTCCCGGGACATTTGCCTATAAATGGAAAAGCAGCCGTTCCAAGTTTTCGCTCTATAATTCAATGCAAAATCCAAATATTTCAATAATGGTCTGATCCCGACCAAACTCGCTGGGTACGTAGAGGGAAACGTCCCGAGAGAGAAAATATCACGTTTTCCCTGGACTTTTGCCTAGAAATGGAAAAGCAGCCATTCCAAGTTTTCGCTCTTTAATTCAATACAAAATCCAAATATGCTTACAATGGTCGGATCCCAACCAAACTCGCTGGGTACGTAGAGGGTAACGTCCCGGGACAGAAATTATCACGTTTTCCCAGGACTTTTGCCTCGAAATGGAAAAGCAGCCGTTCCAAGTTTTCGCTCTATAATTCAATGCAAAATCCAAATATGTTAATAATGGTCTTATCCCGACCAAACTTGCTGAATACGTAGAGGGTAACGACCCGAGAAAGAAAATGTCACGTTTTCCCGGGACATTTGCCTAGAAATGGAAAAGCAGCCGTTCCAAGTTTTCGCTCTATAATTCAATGCAAAATCTAAATATGTTAATAATGATCTTATCCCGACCAAACTCGCTGGGCACGTAGAGGGTAACGTCCCGAGAAAGAAAATGTCACGTTTTCCCGGGACATTTGCCTAGTAATGGAAAAGCAGCCGTTCCAAGTTTTCGCTCTATAATTCAATGCAAAGTCCAAATATTTTAATAATGGTCGGATCCCTACCAAACTCGCTGGGTACGTAGAGGAAAACGTCCCGAGAAAGAAAACATCACGTTTTCCCGGGACATTTGTCTAGAAATGGAAAAGCAGCCGTTCCAAGTTTTCGCTCTATAATTCAATGCAAAATCCAAATTTGCTAATAATGGTCGGATCCCGACCAAACTCGCTGGATACGTCGAGGGTTACGTCCCGAGAAAGAAAATATCACGTTTTCCCGGGACTTTTGCCTTGAGATGGAAAAGCAGCCATTCCAAGTTTTCACTCTATAATTCAATGCAAAACAGAAATCAGTTATTAGTTTTCCTATCTCGAACAAACTTGCTGGGTAGGAAGAGGAGCATCCCAAGACAGAAAATGTCTCATTTTCCTTGGACGTTTGCTTGGAAATGGAAATGCAGCTGTTCCAAGTTTTCGCTCTTTAATTCAATGTAAAACAGAAATCAGTTTTAGTTTTCCTATCTCGAACAAATACTCACTGAGTAGGTAGAGAGGAGTATCCCAAGACAGAAAATATCACGTTGTCCCTACACTTTTGCCTAGAAGTGGAAAAGCAGCCGTAACAAGTTTTCTTTAACTCAATGCATAACTGAAACCTGTTAATTGTGGTTCGATCTCCACCAAACTAGCTTAGTATGTAGAGAGGAGCGTCCTAAGACCTTATTTGGATTCACCTTTAGACGATAAATATTAATGGTAAAATTGAAAAACCCATCTGGGCATGAACAAGATTCTGTTATATAACTCCTGATGCTGAAACCCAACAAAATATTGTTATCATCAGCTAATACTCAAACATAAAAGTTGATGCTAACTCCAGCCTATTTTGTCTGTAGCATTGATTATTCCATTTCATAGCTATGGTGCATTTATTAAAGGATATCTCTCCCAACACGGAAGGAGACAATTTAAAGGAACATATATTATTCAACCCCAAAGGATCTCACATTATAATGTTCTTATCCTCAATGGCCTTGAAATAATGCTCTCATTCAACCTATGCAAATCCTTCTTTCTAGATACATTTAACTACTTGGCAAATGCATCAATCATAAAGACAAATATTTTGTATGTATTGACAAAATAGACATATAACTGACCCTAACCACAATCCTTGTTCAAGTACCTACCTGAAAGTTTCACTTGTTTTAATATTAGACTGTGTTTAGACTAATGTTGGGACAAACACCTTGTGAAAATCATATTTTGATACCCTTTAATTGTAACAAAACACTGTTTAGAGTTTTACAAATTTGCCTTTGATTCATTGGTTCTGTACAATTTCACCAAGTGTATTTAAGGCAAAACTCCTCCAAAGCTCTACATGGTTGTATATCAGGAATAAAGGTTATAAACCCATTAATACTATCATGGCATTCTGCAAAAGAGTATGAATATGTGTCAATTCCCTTCACTCTATGAAATAGATTTGGCAAAAAGATGCTTATCAAATAAAACTGAATAATTTGCAATCAAATTGTTTTCCATTGAATTATCCAATATTTATTCAACATACAGTCACAAGCAAAACACAGGTGCTGTATGTACATGTACTTGCCTTCAATTTTGTTTCCTGTAAATATTTCTGAAATTATAACTTAAAAAAACGGTGCACATCAAAAGGAAATTTAAAGGCATTGAAGAAATACTTTAAAGTTTCTTTTTATTCTAAGGCAGTATTAAAAGAAAAGTTACAGACTGTTCTATAAAATGTTTTTATCATAAGAAAGTGCAAAATCTCAATGATATTTGTTGGAGTGTAGATTACCCATTTCCATGTTCTGTTTGAAGGCAAGGGTTTTTCTATTTAATATATATTTGCAACCACCAAACCATGTTAACAGATCCCAATCCTATTTGACAGTGTTTCCCTGTATTATTGTTGGGAAGAAAATTTGAATGACTTCTGAAAATATACAGAACACCTCATGGGTGTCTTTTATGAATGTGAAGAAGTTTTAGAGTTACTTTCAAGAAACACTCATCATTTTCTCATTTAGACATTTTTATTTGCCATTTCCTCATCTCTATTTTTTTCTCCTTTTCAAACCATGTGGGACCACCAGGCAATCTGTCCCTTTAGCACCAGCATTTTTGCAGCCTGGGGAGGGAATCGAACCCTCATACATGATTTTGAGCAAGGAATTTTGCAAGTATATAATACTGAATTATGGCAATAAAAACATCTAAAAGATTTGAAGAGAAGTTGCTTTTACAAAAGAAAACCATCAGCTGCAGTGTTTACACAAGCCCTGACTGTGTACTTTATTCTATTCGAAAACACAATAAAATTTATTTGGAAACCCTGTTTCAGGAGAGCTGATGTTTAAAGGTATATCATACAGCAACATCTGTGTTCAACAGCTATCATACTTTAAGAGATACCCCTGCTCGTGACCGAAACAACATATATGAGTTACTGTAAGGGGTTGTAAAGATTTGTATTAATTAAGAGCTGCTATATTAATAAAAGCACTGATAGCGCTGAAGGACTAAGGTGCGTTTAAAGCAAGATGACTGAAGATACATTTGAAAATTTCTTTGGGCAACAACTCGGAGGAAACAGCTGCTCCTTTTAACACCATTACTATAATTATCCTTTATGATAACAGAGACTGAACGATAGTCTATTTTTCGAATATTTGGACAGTTTACGATTTCCAATGAGGCAACAGTTATAATAATATAGAGCAAAACAAAGCGAGTAAATCCGGACTACATTCCGAGTTCAAAGAAGGTATTAGTCTGCACAGTGAAGGCGGATGTTTAATGAGTAATTGGGGTCAAACCGCTGTTTGTGTATCGATAAAGTACCGTCCCTCAAAAAGTGGTATGTAAATTCAATGGACTAAGGTGCTGACGCACCCTTAGTCCAAAAACTCTTGTGATGCTATGACCACAACCACTGGCATTGCTCTGTTGATGAACCCTGGGACTATTATGTCTACAAAGCCCTGTGTCACTTTGTTTACAAACCTGCTGAAGTCTTGTAACAACTGTGGCGCTATTTCTACAAACCGTGGTGTCCCAAATCCCCATTACCAAACAATAACGACATTTGACCGCTTTGTTACAGAAGACTCTGGAAATCATTGTGGGAAAAGTAAAAATTGCTCTTAACAAGCAATTTCTCCATTTCCCACAATGTTTCTGCCCTTTCAGAAGATTATTTCTTAATTTCATCACATTTTGAAATGTCGTCTGCAAACTCTTTCAATTTGGGACAGTCAAAGTTTAGATTGGCAAAGGGTTCAGGCTGCTACGCCTATAACCACTCATCCTGCTACATTGTATATATATATATATTTATCCCTTGCTGCTACTATTTCTTCAAACCCCACTGCTTCTTTGTCTGTTCAAAAACATTGGCTAACATACAACAAAGATTTTCTGTTTACCAACACTATTCTGTGATGTGAACAAACCACCATTGTTGGAAGGTGTATACCCCGGGAAGGGGTAGAACCCAAAGTTGAAGTGTATCCCTTTGGTGGAAGGTAACAATCCACATTGGAAGCTGTACACCCCACTGGTTGAAAGGTGTAACCTTCTGGTTGAAGGTATATCCCTGTTGAAGGTGTAACCCTCTGGTGGAAGGTGTAACCCTTTGGTGGAAGGTGAACCCCTCTGGTTGAAGGTGTAACCCTCTGGTTGAATGTGTAACCCTCTGGTGGAAGGTGTACTCCTCTGGTTGACTGTAAAACCTTCTGGTGGAAGGTCTAATCATATGGTTGAATGTGTAACCCTCTGGTTGAAGGTGTACTCCTCTGGTTGACTGTAAAACCCTCTGGTGGTAGGTCTAATCCTCTGGTTGAAGGTATAACCAGCTGGTTGAAGGTGTAACCCACTGGTTGAAGTTGTAACCCTCTGGTTGAATGTGTACCACTCTGGTGGAAGGTGTAACCCTCTGGTGGAAGGTATAACCCTCTGGTGGAAGGTGTACCGCTCTGGTTGAATGTAGAAACCTCTGGTTGAAGGTGTACCCCTCTGATTGAAGGTATAACCATCTGGTGGAATGTGTAACCCTCTGGTGGAATGTGTAACCCTCTGGTTGAATGTGTAACCCTCTGATTGAAGGTGTACCCATCTGGTTGAAGGTGTACCCCTCTTGTGGAAGGTGTACCCATCTGGTTGAAGGTGTACCCCTCTGGTTGAAGGTGTACCCCTCTTATGGAAGGTGTAACCTGCTGGTTGAAGGTGTACCCACCTGGTTGAAGGTGTACCCCTCTGGCTGAAGGTGTATCCCTCTTGTGAAAGATGTGACAGATCTGGTTGTAGGTGTACCCCTCTTGTGAAAGATGTAACCTGTCTGGTCGAAGGTGTAACCCTCTGGTGGAAGGTTTATCCTGGTGGACGGTGAACACCCCTCTTGTGGAAGGTGAACTACTTTGGTGAAGGGGTGTACACCACTCTGTTAGAAGGTGAACACCCCTTTGGTAGAAGGTGTTCATGCCCAGATGGTAGGTAGGTGTTCAAGCCCCCAGTGGTAGGTAAGTGTTTAAGCCCCCAGTGGTAGGTAGGTGTTCAATCATCCAGTGGTAGGTAGGTGTTCAATCCTCCAGTGGTAGGTAGGTGTTCAAGCCCCATGTGGTAGGTATGTGGTCAAGCCCACATTGAAGATGTTCAAGCCGCCAGTAGTAGATAGGTGTTAAAGCCCAGGTGATTATAGGTGTTCAAGCCCCCAGTGGTAAGAAGGTGTTCAAGCCCCCAGTGGTAGGAAGGTGTTCAAGCCCCCAGTGGTAGGTGTTCAAGCCCTCAGTGGAATGTAGGTGTTCAATCCCCCAGTGGTAGGCATAGGGGTGTATGTAGCTTTAATAACACTATATATACACAAGGGAAACAACTTCAAAGAGAAACCAGTTCTGACGTTCCGCACTTATCAGTCCGTAATTTTTTATACGATTGCTAGTCTGTCAATTATCTATATGTCCCACATAGCCAAATGATTTCTGCGTCAAACGATATCTCTCTCAACAAGATCGGTCCAGTCAATCCGAAGAAATCTGTGAAGATACGCGATATTTTTTTCGAATTTGGTTAATTGGGAATAGATGGTTGAGAACAGAACCAGCCAATGTTTTGGCACTAAATCACCTCAATGAACGTTATTTCAGCCGTGACACTTTACCGGCACTGTAAAAACAAATATTGGTAAGGATCCAAACTAATAATTCTAACCTGTACACAATACGCAACATGTATTTAGAATTATCTTCCACCATCCTCCCATCTCTCTAGTCTACTCGATCTTGTTATGGTACAAAATCTTTCAAGCTCTCTGATTGGCTTAATGTGAAAGGTTGAAGGCTAGTTAGGCTCGTTTCCATCTTTATGTAATTCTAAACAAGTAAGTATAAATGGCGCATAGTACCATTAAAATAGTGTGGAACCATGCTGTATTTAGACATGTTAACTTTAAACCAATCATATCGCTTTGCTCAAATGAATGATGAATATTCAAAGTTGTTGTATAATTGACAAAATGGACAAGCAAAATGGGAGGGTAGTAAAGAATAATTGTTGGATATATGTTGAACATAGTTTGTGGGTTAGAATTTTTAGTTAGGATCCCTACCAATAGTTGTTTTTTTGTATGCTGGTAAAACGTCATTGCCGAAATAACGTTCATTGAGGTGATTTTGTGCCGAAACATTGGCTGGTTCTGTTCTCAACCATCTATTCCCAATGACCCAAATTCGAAAAAAATATTGCGTGTTGTTGCAGATTTCTCCAGTTTTGCTGATCTTGTTGAGAGAGATATCGTTGGACGCAGAAATCATTTGGCTATGCGGGACATATAGAGAATTGACAGACTAGCGATCATATTAAATTACGGACTGATAAGCGCGGAACGTCAGAACTGGTTTCTCTTTGAAGTTGTTTCCTTTGTGTATATATAGTGTTATTACAGGTATTATGACATATACCTCTATGGTGGTAGGTAGGTGTTCAAGCCCTCAGTGGTAGGTAGGTGTTCAAGCCCCCAGTGGTAGGTGTTCAAGCCCCTGATGGTAGGTGTTTAAACCCCTGGTGGTATGTGTTCAAGCCCAAGTGGTATGTGTTCAAGCCCTGGTGCTAGGTATTCAAGCCCTGGTGATAGGTGTTCAAGCCCCCGATGGAAGGTGTTCAAGCCCCGATGGAAGGTGTTCAAGCCCTGGTGCTAGGTGTTCAAGCCCCCAGTGTAAGGTGTTTAAGCCTCCAGTGTTAGGTGTTCAAGCCCCCATTAGTATGTGTTAAAGCCCCAATGGAAGTTGTTCAAGCCCTGGTGCTAGGTGTGTATGCCCTGGTGATAGGTGTTCAAGCCCTGTAGGAAGGTGTTCAAGCCCCTAGTGTTAGGTGTTCAAGCCCCCAGTGGTATTTGTTCAAGCATATTGGTAAGTGTTCAACCCCCCCCCCCAGGTGGTAGGTGTTCAAGACCCATAGATAGGTGTTTAAGCCCTGGTGGAAGGTGTTCAAGCCCCAGTGGTATATGTTCAAGGCCCAAGTGGTATGTGTTCAGCACTCTTGGTAGGTGTTCAAGCCCTATAGCTAGGTGTTCAAGCCCTATAGCTAGGTGTTCAAGCCCCAGTGGTTTATGTTCGAGGCCCAAGTGGTATGTGTTCAAGCACTCTTAGTAGGTGTTCAAGCCCCATAGCTAGGTGTTTAACCCCAATGGAAGGTGTTCAAGCCCCCAGTGGTATGTGTTCAAGCACTTGTGGTAGGTGTTCAAGCACTTGTGGTAGGTGTTCAAGCACTCTTGGTAGGTGTTCAAGCCCTAGGTTGTAATTGTTCAAGCACTCTTGGTAGGTGTTCAAGCCCAATAGCTAGGTGTTCAAGCCCCGATGGAAGGTATTCACTTATTTGGGAATTCCTCTTAACACTCTTTCCACAGGGTTGAAAAATGAAATATAAAAAAAACCCGTACTGATTCGGTTAACGACTGTAGCTACTGAATCATATACGGCATGTCATACTTCGTTTTTTTTTCGTTCTCTGTTATCTTCGTACCTAATCCTCATACCCCAAAACATCTATGCGTCAAGGTCTCTTTGTGTCAAACTTTCAAGAGGTCCCTTCACTTTCGAGACAGGGAAGTTTCACTGTAGAACAAATAGAGTTTTGTGGAAAGAGCACATATATTAGCATAGAAAATGGAAACAATAAGGTACAACATAATGCGATCATCTATAAATATATTTTCATTCTTTACAAACCAATGCTCCTTTAATAAATGGTGTAAGCTGTTGTGATACCTGTACACAAGTTAAAGAGCACAGAGGGAAAATTACTAGAGAGTTCGAGAGTTGGCAACATCGGTGCAGTGGTAGAGGGTCGGCCTCTCGTATCAAGGGCACCGGGTATGATCCCCCTTAGGTATATAGGAAGCTAACAAGGAAACTTTGAAATCCCATTGTGTATGTGCCGAAAGGCCTGCAACGTACTCATCAAGATCCAGCAAGGTTCTGCGGAGGTATAGCGGTTATTGTCGGGGACCAGAGACCGGTCATCCCGGGTTCGATCCTTAAGGCGGCCAATTATTTCACCGTGGAGTTTCCTTTGGCAAGACACACTGCCTAGCCTAGTACTGGTAGGAAACCAGCGAAAATGTACGATAATACTCAAAAATGAGTCCTGTACATTAATAAGAAGAAGAAAACAACACAGGAAAGTACCTTTACTTCTAGTAGTACCCACCTTAGCTCAACTAACTAACGTTTAAGCTCTTAACCACCATGTCTAGCCTACAAGCAACATTTCAAAGTAGAGTGCAAGCAAATTCCCCAAAACGCGATTCATACCTTTTTGATAGGTCTACGAACCATCAATGAAACAAAACCCATTTCAAAACAAAGGTTCTGACTCAACAGCCTTAGTCTGGTGCTCTAAATTCCATGAACATGGCGAAAGATAAGGGACAGAAAAGAAATGTTTTGGTTACAATAAAGATACATACCTTTAAATCCATGTATCTTATATAAATCCAAGTGTTTGTTCTATAATAAAACTAATTTACAAAATAAGAAATACGTCAGCATTTCTGTCTCGTTCGTTCTTTTTCCCGCGCTTCTTAAAGCCTTCTATTTTTACCTCCCCCAATGGAAGAGTTATGAGTTTCGACCAATCAGAGCCCGGTGCTTATCCCGGTTACAAGATCGTAGAATGAAAAATAACATACCTCTGTGTTTGAGGTTTTACACTACACTCTACCAACGACATTATTATTATTATTATTATCATTATTATTATTATTATTATTATTATTATTATTATTATTATTATTATTATTATTATTATTATTATTATTATTATTATTATTATTATTATTATTATTATTATTATTATTATTATTATTGTTATTATTATTATTATTATTATTATTATTATTATTATTATTGTTATTATCATCATTATACACCATATTTATATAGCACTCTTATCATAATAAGACATATTTTCAAAAGTGCTTTACAAGACAATGAAAGCGCATACATGTACTTATGCATAAAAAAGAGCCATGACCTAAGATACAAAAGATGTAACATTAAAACCATATACAATGTATTCTAAAGTATAAAACCTAAAAGATAAACAAGTACAATGTTAAAACATGGACGGGCTTAAAAGTATCATCAGTATGATTGTTCATCGACGCAGTAGAAATATTTGACACACAATGGTGTTTTACTGACCACTATACAGTTGAACAAATAGGTATGTCTTTAACAGTTTTTTTTTAAATATGTGAAACTACTGGACTCTCTTAGTTCTGACATGGTCCTGTCAAATAAAAGACAACACTTGTTCCACAGTTATCAAGAAATGCTCATCACCGACCCATCTAAATGACATCTACGGTGAATCAAATAAGCTTCAAGCTTCCGTCACAATCGATGTACTAGCTACAGAGTAATTAAGTTTAGACTAAACTAGTTTAAAAATAAGTAAGCAGTAAAGCCATGTAGCACATGATCCATCACCAGACCTATGTTCATCTAGATAAATACTACACAGGCCCAATTCTTACCGATTAACAACATGGATATTGTCGAAGACAAAGCTTCTACTCACAACTTATTTAGACGCTACAAAATCTTTTCTTGAGATGCACCCGATTCTAACGAACAGATTGATGCACCAAGTATTGTCCACAATGAAGACACTTTACTAATCAAGTTATTGCAACAGAGAAAAACACTTTAATGGACAAAAGCTCCATATCTGGGTGAAACAAAAAGGTCTTGAACGAAAACCACTTCTAGGTCTCAGTCCCTGTTACAATATGTGTGCGCTTGGGCTCTATCCTGGGATGATGATAACCTTCTATACTGAAGGTTGAAGACATATACATGGAAATGGTTGACCATCTCAGGTGTCCTTTCGTAGACACATCCCTCGTTTAAAAAACATAGTTTCGAATGCAAACAACTTTTTGCAAAGGTAGCCTACAACATATCCAGCTACCGGGCTCATCTAAAAGTCCGACTTTTCTTTTCGCGATACTAGAACATGCTGGTACCACATGGGACCACATTCGCATACTAGCATCAACCAATGGAGGCTATATGTCAAGGGTGACTAAGAGCCCTAGCCTGGTACTGGTGAATCAAGGAAAGCCGAAATATAACTGAACATTTGTTGACAGAGCGGTTAGCCCCATACAAACAAACAAAATATTTTTGGTTAAACACCAACATCCTGTGCGCCTCTGTTTTGAACTTGGTATATCCGGTCTTCCTGTAAGAACACGTGATTGTCAATACGGATACCGTATTTATGTAAAACAATTCAGCTCACCGAAATGTCTGCACACGAACGTGATTTTTCATTGTCTTCCTAGAGATTCAGTCCCCCTTTCAATCAACCGATTAACCCCACTTGGGGGGATTGGCAAGGGAATATATGGATTAAAAAAGAGAGACACTGTGTAATTATTTGTTTGATCGGGGTTTGATGCATCGTGCTAACGTTATGATATTCACTTCGCGATGCAGGACTCATATCCGAAAGAAATGCCCAAAGCTTGAAAGCATACTAGCGCTAAAAAAACTGCAAAACTGGGTAACATGAGTTATAAATTATGATAGAGTATGTTTAAACAAAGTGCAAATTTTAGTGTAAATGAGCACATGCATGGCTCTAACCGCCCGTAAGAGCATGTCAAAACGGATAGAACAGTCGGTATTCCGTAATTCGACGGGAGACTACCTTTCATGAAAATTAACATAATCGCTACTGAGATTTAAACCCCGCTCTTAGAGAGGTCATGTTATTTAATATTCTGGTACCGTTTTACTTAACAACTTTAGGATAATATTTGTGTAAGTCATAACTGATACACATGGATAGTATCTTCAAAAAAGAGCAATATTGTAATGTGACATGTCATTGGAAGCGTCTCGGAGTGACGTTCCAATGATGTGTTACTTTGCAATATTGCCTTGCCCAATATTGAAATAAGAGGAGTTGTTGATTTAGACTTACGCAAATCTTAAGCGTAAACTGTTTAGTAAAACGGTACCCTGTACTTAAAGGTCTAGTCCACAGCCGCCCCTGATCACTCTGTGTATAGATACAGGCAATACAGTCCATCTCCTTCCTACGGTGAAGAGGTAACTGTGTCCAGCTCGTGTATTAAAGGTGGGGGGTTTTGGCCCCCGCTGGTGAATAGTATAGACTGTCTTACTCCACCGTAAATACTGGCGGTAATGATATTGCTAGACTGTAGATGGTATTCTGGGTTATGGGAAAGCTATCGGCTGAAAAACGAGTTTAACCCATTACCAAACGTTAACGACATTTAACCACTTTGTTCCAGACGACTCGGAAAACTTTGTGGGAACAGGAGAAATTGCTCGTAAAGAGCAATTTCTCTTTTTCCCACAGTGTTTTCTGCTCTATCAGAAGATTATTTTCCAATTTATCACATTTTGAAATGTTGTCTGCAAACTCTTTCAATTTGGGACAGTAGAAAATTTGGCGTTTGGGAAAGGGTTAAAGTAAATAAGAAATTGGTAGCACTATTTAAATTCATGGATTGTTACAGTAAGATAGACAATTGTTAAAATGGTGTTATACAACATACCACAATTTGAGAGTCAATGCCGACATGGACATGGGCGACAATAATTGTCCACAGGATGCACTAATATGCTACCACCGAAACTTTTCAAACATACTGTTAAATTCTTGTTAATTTAGCCGTGAAGCTGCAAAGAAACTGTGCCTGAAATGGAACCGTATGTAGCGTAAAAATCATTACGACTGCAGGACGGGTTTCGGGACAAACAAGCGTACCAAGGTTGGTCAAGTGAGCATTGATAGATGTAGGTCGTCGGCCTCGGGGTACGTGAATTGTCGGTTCGATTCCCGAGAGTAGCGGATCTACGTTGCGACTGTTCCCTTATTCTCATTCGGCGAGAGCACGTTTTACGGTTCCTATGAGCATGATTAATTAAGATTGATTAATCTTAGTTGTTCAAGATTCTTTAAATTATATTGATCACTCTTATACTGATTCCTGTATCTATAGTGTCTACATATACAAGAAGCATTCGTGCCAAATGGGAATTAATTAACGTAAGCAATGTTGACTCCAATTTACCCTTCACTTTAGATATATCTTGTATATAGAAATTACAGGGAAATAAACAACCTTTTTGACAAATGAAGAAAATGCTTGTTACAATCAGTTCTTTCATACCTGTTTGGTTTCTTCAAAGTTATACTGATATTTTTTTGTTTCACCTTCATTAGTTTTGTTTTCCTCTGTTAGTTTAAATTCTGAACCTTAAGAAATATGGCTAAGGGATAAACAGATAACCAACTTACCATGTTGGGATAGTCCATGTTATCTTAACACAGTTCAGATTTATACTTCTTACCCTTGACTAAATGTCAATGATTCTTGTCTACTACACACTGCCAAATTTACCGTTTGTATAATTTTCATAGATATATTAAGTTGCATCATTGCATTGATTTGTTACAGTAGAACCAAACTGTGGTAGCATGCAGCGGTGCCGATAACAGTTCGGAAACAAGCTGTTCCAACGCTGACTTATTGAAGCAGACTGTTGTGAAGAAGGGCTATGTCATTTTTACGCGGTTAAACAAACACAATAACATTGTTAGTGCGATGACAATTCTACAGTTATTTCTTCTTCCATCGATAACGTGTTAAAAGATAATGTAAATCCGCACCAGTTAACCCTTTCCCAAACAACAAATTTTCAACTGTCCCAAATTGAAAGAGTTTGCAGACGACATTTCAAAATGTGATGAAATTGAAAAATTATCTTCTGATAGCGCAGAAAACATTGTGGGAAAAGGAGAAATTGCTCGTTACGAGCAATTTCTCCTTTTCCCACAATGTTTTCTAAAGTAGTTTGCAACAAACTGGTCAACTGTCGTCATTGTTTGGGAAAGGGTTAAACGATTGTAGAAGAAGATAATCTGGCTGGCCGCCTATCGCGATGGTCCCAGTTGACATGGTATAGAGACAGTCTGGGAAGAGATCAGCTGTCAGTGTGATAGGGACAGGACGGTGTGACGGATATAAACATGAAGACTGTTCTCATAGTGGGTGGGGGACTGGTAAACTTTATATAATATATACTAGTTATAAAACTGTCGTGTCTCTGTGGCTTTTCGCTTCTCCTGCTTTCTGTCATGTCTTCATATTGTTTGCCCGCCTCTCTGTCTGTCCGTACATTTGTGTGCCATGTACGTGTATTCGTTTGTCTTCATGTCTGTATATCTGTCCGTCTATCGGTCTTTATTTCGATTCGCATTAGCCTTAAATAACGGTCGGCAAGCTTGAGAAATGACATACACAGTCTATATTGTGTTGTACTTTAATTACACCGAAATGATGCTGCTCTCGAATTCTTCGAACACGTTCATTAGCAAAATCATTCGGATTCTTCTGCAAACATCGGCAGCGCGTATTTGTCCGAGTTGTTGCAAAACTATTACACCTTTGAACGTTAGATGTATCGACACTTTGTGTCCTTAAAGTGACCACCTCACTGATTCGGTATGAATTTTAAGATTAAGATGTATTAGAGAGAAACCAACAACACCGATCTTTAAACTTACATAAATCATGATCATTTATACACTTTTCAACCCCTTACATAACCGACTGGTTAACTTTTAGCACAGGTATATAGCACATTTGTCTTGGAGATATAGATAGATGTGAGAGTTCAAATTGCTGATTAAGTTAATGTATACTATAAAAGGAACATTGTGAAGAACAGAATCTCTTTCCCCTGCATTGTATTTGCTTTTTATCGCGTGAGATTTATTGTTTGGTCTCACGAGATACACATTTTCTCACGCATTTCGAAGCAAATATGAACCCCGGGAAAGATACTACATCATGATATTCCGCTCGTATTATATTCGAGTTTTAGGACACGGCCTACTTAGTATTCATCTTTCAGGTTGGGGCACTGGAAGCGTGTTATATGGCCAAGAGGAACTACAAGGTAGAACTTTACGAGATGAGGCCAGGTAAAGATAAACCATTGCACACATGTGGACTTGTAAAATTAGGCTTATTATTTGAGGAAAACATCCCATTGCATTGATGAATAGCCATTTACAAGCAGTTTCTTCCTATGATCCAATGCTGTAACGAGCTCGAGATGGAGTATTGAAGTCCAAACTTACCGACCACGTGCGATTTTACTAATGTTCATCCCGACGTTTAGATAAAGACAACGCGACGTGATTAATTGTTTTCACTGTAATAATTAATGCAAAGGTGACAAAAGGTACCAGTGACAAGTTGTGAATAATATAATTGAATATCTGGAGCATGAAAAAGTGCTGTGACTGCTGGGACATAATTGAAAGAATGTTGACAAAGGTACACATCACCAATCTATTACTCTTTTCAAAATACATGTAAATATAAAATATCAGTGATAATTTTACCTCTGCGCCCCGCGTCACATACACATAAAAATTGCTGGGGACACATCATTTCAAAAGATATGTGTTTGACATGATCTTACAGCTTGGATCATTGGTACTCGGACGCATAGTTTTACCCTTGGACACATAGTTTCAAAAGATGTGTGTCCAAAAGGACACGATAACTTTCATTTCTAAAATTAACACTGGAATGTATGTTTATATACGTTAATTTTATGAAGCGCAGGACATGTAATCGACCAGTTTTGTTTATCCCAATTGGGCTTAATGCTGTGTCAAAAGTTATTTCACTTATATAAGGACTTTCTTAGTATTAGCCAATACTAGGATTGGGATCTGACCAACAGATTACAAGTTTCCGTCAACTTAACAACTGGACCACGTATTTATCCCGCATTAATCTGTCTATGTTTGTTTGATGATGTTCATATTGTGTAGATATCCGTATGATGGGGATAGTTTGAGGACGCAGTACAAACCTGGCTCTGTCTGTTTGATGATGCTTATGTTGTGCAGAGATCTATACATTGGAGATTGATCGAGGACGCAGTATAAACCTTGCCCTGTCTACTTGATATGGGGATAGTTTGAGGACGCAGTATAAACCTTGCATTATCTGTCTGGTGATGTTTATGTTGTGAAGATATCCTACGATGGAGATTGTTCGAGGACGCAGTTTAAACCTTGCCCCGTCTGCTTGATAATGTTTATGTTGTGTCGATATCCGTACGGTCGAGAAAGTTCGAGGACGCAGTATAAACCTTGCCTTGTCTGTTTTACGATGTTTATGTTTTATAGATATCCGTATGATGGAAACTATTCGAGGACGCAGTAAAAACCTGGCTCTGTCTATTTGATGATGTTTATGTTGTGTAGATATCCGTACGATGGTGATTGTTCGAGGACGCAGTTTAAACCTTGCCCTGTCTGCTTGATAATGTTTGTGTTGTGTAGATATCCGTACGATGGAGATAGTTCGAGGACACAGTATAAACCTGGCCCTGTCTCTTTTACGATGTTTATGTTTTGAAGATATCCGTATGATGGAAACTATTCGAGGACGCAGTAAAAACCTGGCTCTGTCTATTTGATGATGTTTATGTTGTGTAGATATCCGTACGATGGTGATTGTTCGAGGACGCAGTTTAAACCTTGCCCTGTCTGCTTGATAATGTTTATGTTGTGTGGATATCCGTACGATGGAGATAGTTCGAGGACGCAGTATAAACCTGGCCCTGTCTGTTTGGTGATGTTTATGTTTTACAGACATCCGTGCGATGGAGGCTATTTGAGGACGTAGTATAAACCTGGCTCTGTCTATTTGATGATGTTTATGTTGTGTAGATATCCGTACGATGGTGATTGTTCGAGGACGCAGTATAAACCTAGCCCTGTTTATTTGCTAATGTTTATGTTGTGTAGATATCCGTACGATGGTTATTGCTCGAGGCCGCAGTATAAACCTGGCCCCTTTCTGTTTGCTGATGTTTATGTTGTGTATATATTCCTATAATAGTGACTGTTCGAGGACGCAGTTTAAATCTGTCCCTGTATGTTTGATAATATTAAGTTGCGTAGATATCTGTACGATGGTTATTTTTCGAGGACGGAGTTTAAATCTATCCATATCTATTTGCTAATGTTTATGGAGTGTAGATATCCGTACGATGGAGATAGTTCGAGGACGCAGTATAAACTTGGCCCTGTCTGTGCGAGGTATCGAGGCCCTTAAGCGTGTTGGTCTCGAAGAGGCGATCCTTCAACACGCAATTCCAATGAACGCCCGAATGATTCACGATCGGGACGGCAAAAGGAGGCCCATACCATACGGGACAAAGGAACAGGTAAATATCGACATGTTTATACCTGTGAATTAACATGGTCATTAATTACTTGACAAACTTTTTTATCGCATGATTTCTTAGTGTAATGCATTGACATAGTAATACATGTGCATCCGATTTGTATAATTGTGAAAATGTTGTATGTATCCATTAAATGCATCACTTTTAAAAATGTTTTATAGTCAGGACATTCATTTTCCATTTTTATTTCTTCTGCATCCGGATGGGTATCCTTCCTAAAGTTTAGAACCAGCGATTGTGACTCTCCCTCCAAATATAAAAAGCAATACATATCGAACTTATTTTTAGTTTGTTGGTGCTGTGTTGTTATCCTCAATTTCTTTCTACATTTCGCAATGATTTTTGCCTTATAACACAAAAAATATTACTTTTAAAACTGACAATCGCCTGATGTTGCTCTCAAATTGGATAAGTCACAAATTCCATTTAGAGAACGTTTCTCTGACAATCTCATTCACCACTTATGATAAATCCTTATTTGATTATTCATTATGGAATATTAATGATAAAACGATACTACCATATTTCAGTGGATTAACTCAGTTGACAGGCGGCATCTAAACGAGCTGTTGTTGACAGGTACGTGGATACTTCTATATTTGTATCTATGGAAACTAATCCTTAACGTGCATATATTTCACTGTCCGACCTACGCTGGCATTCCATTGCTTTATCACTGTTCGATGTTGATGCCTTTAAGGAATACATGATCTATGAAATGGTGTTGATAATCTACGTAGTTTACCCATTACCAAACAATAACGACATATGACAAGTCTGTTGCAGACGACTTTGGAAAACCTTGTGGGAAAAGGAGAAATTGCCCTTATCGAGCAATTTCTCCTTTTCCCACAATGTTTTCTACTCTTTTAGAAGATTGTTCTTTAATTGTATCACCTTATGAAATGTCGTCTGCAAACTCTTTGAATTTGAGACAGTCGAAAATTTGGCGTTTGGTAAAGAGTTGAACATGTATGTATAGATTTTACGGTTATGGTGTGAGTTATGTTAATTTGATGTTCGTTGACACGACTTCATACACATAACTACATGTAGGCTTTAAATTATATCGTTATTTTTGAAAAGTTTCGTTAAAAGCCATATTTACTAACCGCCGAAATGTCACCTTAATGTTTTCGACTTACCATCGGAAGTCCGGGTCAGTCGTTGGTCATTTAATTTGTTTTGTGGAAACTACACTGATATACGGTTTACATTTCGCTTAATTAATGTCCTTTTGTTTTATTCTTAATTAAAGTGTTTGTCTTATAAACTATACACAGTTAAAACTACTATTTTGAGGAGGCTTTCGACATTTCTTTACTTAGAGCATATGTTATTCGCTTATATCCTATAATAAGCCAACCTGGTTCTTCGCTCCTTACTAAGTCGGTTCGTTCTGTGCATAATGGACATGATAATTCGATGAAGTTAGATCCATCATGGGATGTTTAGATAGTCTCACCTACTGATGAAACTAGACCGAGGCTGAATTCCAACACATATTTTTTTTCTACAGCTGTCGAAAAGTTCTCTGATGTGTCCGTGCACTTTGAGCACAAGCTAATGGATTGTAATTTTGACGATGGATCCGTGACTTTTCAAAGGTGAGCATATAGTTAGTAATTTATTAGAAAAGGATTCAGTGATTAAAGAAGCAATTATTGTTACAGTCATTGAAAGTTGATGGTTCGTTGAATAGTTTGTAAGTTCCTCACTAAAGTAGACTTGAATAATCTCGATTCACATCACTTATGTAATGTCGAATGTACTTGACTATGTGTATCAGAGACTAACCTTTTCATCTTACCCCCAAGGATGTATTTTATTGAAATCTTAATGGATCATTGTCCGTTTGGTTTCGAATGATAGAACTTTTCCCCATACACGAACATAGTCAACTAAGCCCACCTTGAATATATGTACTTTACATGAATCCACATTAAATACAGCATTAAGTACTATCGTTTTGATAAATATACAACAAATTGTTCGTGTTACGCTATAAGTAAAACGTCTACGATGTAAATCACTCACGATTGTTTTGTTTCTTTAACAGGCATTGAAAGAGCAATTCGGTAGATGTTGAAAGACTTGTCTTTGAATACTATAATGGTTGACCGTGAACATGTGTTGTTGGATTCGTTAGTTAATCTAACCAAACCTTTAAACAATATAAGAGAAAAATAATTCTACAGTCAAAATGTTGTTAACTTCTGAAAAACTGTATTAACCTAGTTACAACTTGACATATGAGACTTTGATGATGATATGATCCTGCTATTCATTTCTTCGTTCCAATAGAAAGGACGGCAGTACAGTTGTGACGCGTGGCGATCTGCTCATAGGATGTGATGGCGCCTTCTCCGCGGTCCGACGTCAGATGATGAAGAAAACGTTGTTCGACTACGAACAGGTGTTTATACCACATGGTTACATGGAACTTAACATGCCGCCCACCAAACATGACGAGGTAAGACAATACAAGTCACACAGGTGTTTATACCACATGGCTACATGGAACCTAACATGCCGCACACCAAATATGACGAGGTAAGACAATACAAGTCATGCAAGTGTTATACCTCATGGCTTCATGGAACTTAACATGACGAGGTAAGACAATACAAGTAATACAGGTGTTCATACCTCATGGCTTCATGGAACTTAACATGACGAGGTAAGACAATACAAGTAATACAGGTGTTTATACCTCATGGCTACATAGAACTTAACATGCCGCCCACCAAACATGACGAGGTAAGACAAAACAAGTCATACAGGTGTTTTTTTTATGTATGGGTTTTACATCACATCAACATTATTTCAGTTATGTAGCGATGCCCGACTCTTAATGATGGAGTAAGAACCCATACTCAACTGTCCATAAGGGCTGGTTAAGGCGGGTAGAACCATCGGCATTCCGTAAGTCAGTCGGGAGACTGCCTCTCATGAAAATCCATATCCCTCTCAGGATTTGAACCCACGCGGAGAGGGGCCATGTAATTTCAAGTTCTGTACTCTAACCACTTGGCCACGGAGGCCCCATATACAGATGTTTATACCTCATGGCTACATTGAACCAAACATGCCACCCACCAAACATGACGAGGAAAGACAAAACAAGTAATACAGGTGTTTATACCACATGGCTTCACGGAACTTAACATGCCACCCACCAAACATGACGAGGTAAGACAATACAAGTAATACAGGTGTTTATACCACATGGCTACATGGAACCAAACATGCCGCCAAGCAAACATTATGAGGTAAGACGATACAAGTAATACAGGTGTTTATACCTCATGGCTACATGTAACTTAACAAGCCGCACACCAAACATGACGAGGTAAGACAAAAATAAGTAATACAGGTGTTTATACCTCATGGCTGCATGGAACTTAACATGCCACCTACAAAACATGACGACGTAAGACAAAACAAGTCATACAGGTGTTTATACCTCATGGCTACATGGAACCAAACATGACGAGGTAAGACAATACGCGTGGCGATCTGCTCATAGGGTGTGATGGCGCCTTCTCCGCGTTCCGACGTCAGATGATGAAGAAAACGTTGTTCGACTACGAACAGGTGTTTATACCTCATGGCTACATGGAACTTAACATGACGCCCACCAAACATGACGAGGTAAGAGAATACAAGTCGGTAAGATAAAACAAGTCATACACATGATGTTATCATCTGTAAACAAACATTATATCTGACAGCTGTGGCTCAATCGCTGAGTTTAGGCTACACAGGGTAAGCACTTTTAACTTATAAAACATACTATATTTTGGTTCACATATCCAGATATCTTGGTTTTAATTGAAAGTCATGATATTGATTAAAAAATCTCGTAGACACTAGTCTATCTTTTTATGTCATAATACCCCATTATTGGCTTTGAAAGATAAGCCTTACAACAGCATAACGCATTCAGAGCTCCAGATCCTTTTCAGAAAAGAACGACCAAGTTGGTCAATGGTGCAAGAAATAGGTTGGTTAATTTCGTAAATTATTAGATAAAACTTATACCGTACGTAATACTCTTTATCAAAAACGACTCACCCGCCAGCCAGATTCTGGAGTAAGCAGTACAGCATGTTATGATGCTCTGGGTCAATGGCGTGGGCCCACCGTGTATCTGAAGCCCCGAGTCTCTTATCACATTTCTTCGTCTGATCATCGTTTATATTAATGAAGTCGAACAAACCCATCCCTTCATCTCTGTATGTTTTATATTTTCCAGTTTGCGATGGAAATCAACTACCTCCACATATGGGCAAGGAACGAATACATGATGATCGCCCTGCCCAACCAGGATAAATCGTTCACCGTTACACTCTTTATGCCTTTCGCCATCTTTAAAGGACTCACAGATGAACAAAACATTCTCAAGTTTTTCCGTGAAAACTTCGAGGATTCCATACCGCTGTTAGGAGAGTAAGACACGATTTTAGATTATTTATTTGCACAAATAGTACATATTGTGTCAGTCTTTCAATATAAAGCATGGAATATAGACTCTGTGTGGTTTTAAACACTTTCCCTGAAAAAGAAATGACAAAATGTTTGCTGAAATATTACGTGATTCGGACAAATAAATTGACAGCACTACTGCGTTAGGATTTCACTTAAATTCAATCACGATCAACAACTAGAGATCTACTTTATAGTCTACCATTTTCTATTTTCTTTTTTTTTTTTGCTGAGGGAGTGATTAAATAGTATACATTTAAACGGTTAAATGCAAAACAAAGACAAACGAATTGCTGAATTTGCAAATGGACTCCTTACGTCTCTTGTACATATAAACTTTGATGCTTGTAGACTACGCGAATATAATTTTTCGTAGTCAATGAGAATGAAGGAAGATGAGATTTTGTTCACAATAAGAATGAAGGAAGTTGATTCCCGTCCACCATGAGAAAACATTTTTTGCATTGTGTTGTCGACCGCCTGCTATTGCATACCATATTAGTTGAAAGAAAAACACGATGAAATATGGTGCCCTTTGTTTATTCAGTAATATTGTCACTTTATATCTCTAACTTTTTTTTTATCAAAACAGGCAGGAACTTGTCCAGACCGTCATGAATAGTAAAGCGCTACCGATGGTTTCTGTAAAGGTATATATCTCAAAGATATGCAGATGTTCTTTCTTTATTTTTTGTTCGTTCCCTTGATACATCGTTCGCTTATTATTCATTATGTGACAATTGTGCAGTGGTTGAGCGTCGGCCTCGGGTACCGAGGGTCCTGAGTTCGATCCCCGTTAGCAGCGAGTTGAAAATACTGGGACCAACCCAGAAATCGCAACAAGAACTAACTATGTATTCAGGAAGCAGAATCAAGTTTAGTTGATCTAAGTTATAAAAACTTGTTCCACAATCGATGTAAAATAAATAAGTTTTTTCTTTTATTCGTCATCGTCAGACACTTAAGATCGGTTATCCCGGGGTCCATTCCCAATGCCAACTAAGTAGTGTTGATTGTATTTTGGAAAAGACACTATATCTTAGCTCAGGACCGGTTGAATTTCACAGGAACTGATAAAGGAACTGATAAACTAATATAAATAGATAATTTTAAAAAAAGCTGCAGTTAAATCATAACTTATGCTAAAATAGATGAAATATATGATATGCAGGACAAGTATCTTACACTGTAAGATTTCAATTAGACAAAAAGCTAAAAACATAATTAAACACACACTTCATACATCGTTTAAAGATGTGCACGCCTCGTTGATAGTTTCGACGTACAGACACAAACCTATGATACCTTTATTGCTATTTCATTTATCACGATACAGACAGCTAATATCTCTTGAAGTTGTGATACTCACGACACATATCTATGACATATCTATTGATATTGCATTGTTCACGACACAATCCGATGATTTTCTATTTCATTAATAGATTGATTATCACAATGCATACAGATGAGGATGTGCTCATAGTACAAACCTATGATATCATAATTGGTAGTTCGCTTATAACGATACTTACGATCATATGTCTATTGATCTTGCAGTGTTCATATGATATACCGATGACATCGCTATTGATAGTACAGTGTTCACGAAACATACCAATTGATATTATGACAATAACATCACATACCCATGATACCTCTATTGATATTACAGTGCTAATGACACATACCCATGCTATCTCTATTGATATTACGGCACTCATGACACATACCCATGCTATTTCTATTGATATGAGAGTGCTCATGACACATACCCATGCTATCTCTATTAATATTACGGCACTCATGACACATACCCATGCTATCCCTATTGATATTACAGTGCTAATGACACATACCCATGCTATCTCTATTGATATTACGGCACTCATGACATATACCCATGCTATCTCTATTTATATTACGGCACTTATGACACATACCCTTGATATCTCTATTGATATTACAGTGCTCATGACACATACCCATGCTATCTCTATTGATATTACAGAGCTCATGACACATACCCATGCTATCTCTATTGATATGAGAGTGCTCATGACACATACCCATGCTATTTCTATTGATATTACAGTGCTCATGACACATACCCATGCTATTTCTATTGATATTACAGTGCTCATGACACATATCCATGATATCTCTATTGATATTACAGTGTTTATGACACATACCCATACTATCTCTATTGATATTACAGTGCTCATGACATATACCCATACTATTTATATTGATATAACAGTGCTCATGACACATATACCCATGCTATCCCTATTGATATTACAGTGCTCATGACACATACCCGTACTATCTCTATTGATATTACAGTGCTCATGACATATACCCATGCTATCCCTATTGATATTACAGTGCTCACCGTACCACGTGAAGGACAAGGCTGTGATAATGGGGGATGCGGCTCATGCCATGGTACCATTTTATGGTCAAGGAATGAACTGTGTAAGTAACCAGGCGCTTCACTTCGTATGAACTCGCTTGATCGCACCTGCAGCAGAATACATGGCCAACAATATAGACAAAAGGAGAAATCACTCGAGATGGAGAATCTATTATTTCGTCAAAAGGGTTCAATCTTGCATGCTTATAATTTGAACATGTTTTACTGCCATTTTCGTAAACTCGTTCAACTTAAGCTTTTTTGTCACTCTCTCTTGGAATTGAAATAGGACGCCTTTCTATACACCTTCTTTTTCATAATCCTCAAATGGCAATTTATTTTCAAAAATTTACGAATGCAATTCAGAATTTTATGATTCACCATAAGTTTACTCATATCATTTCAACTGTTTTACTTTAGCATCATACCATTTATGAATTATCAATAAGTTCAGTAATCGATGGTTAACTATCATCTTTAGTGTGTTATGCTTTTAACAGATTCTGCCCCACAAATAGAAGTACCGTAAAAGAGGATAGCAACGGACTCTTCTGATATTTTTTTACTTACCACACACTGGATCATTGTTCTTGTTTGTTTTTCCCCTTCATTTCGAGGGTGTGTGTGTGTGTGTGGGGGGGGGGGATGTATGTGTGTTTGTATCCTTTTTGCGTGCCGTATGTGGGGTCCAAGAGACCTTAAGGAATTGTAAGCCGTTTAGCTCTCTTATCTGTTATTTACAGGGGTTTGAGGATTGTCTCGTGCTGGACGATATGTTTACACAATATGGAGATAACCTTGGTAACTACACTTATTTGTCACTGACTTGTCCTCAACTGACTTCTTAGACACTCGATGAAATAATGTTATGTGCATGATATACATACCAAATATCAACCGATGAGAATTATTATGAGGTTTATTAGGTCTGACATATCTGTTACTCTTTCGGATATAGGTTGGAAGTATAAAAATTCAAAATGTAGCTCGGATCAAAGTTTGATCCTGAACAATACTTCACAACAAAATTTGATGATTGAATGATGGTAATGCATAGTTGTATAACAAAATATCGTGTATGTGAGACAAGGATACTGGACTTCTTTCATTTGAATGAAAGAAATACGATATTTGATATACAGATCCTACATTGATTTATATTGATTCTGTAACGTTATGAATTTTGGGAGGTTCCTTTGTTCGATTCATCGCTATCAAATACATTGAATAAAGTGCTGATAGTGTAGAAAAAAAAATCTTCATTTTTCAATATTTGTTTAGTTATATCAATGTTTACGTCTACAGATGTGCATTTATCTAATACTGTAAACTATTGTTGTCATCGCAGACGTCGTTCTACCAGAGTACACGAAGCACCGATCTGTAGATGCCAAGGCTATGTGTGATCTAGCCCTGTATAACTACGTAGAGGTAGGAATTCTAGCGTTTCCTCACCCAAATTGGGAATGAATAACATTTTGATCAAACGTCGAACTTTCAAAAAGCACATCTAGAACATATATTGCTTTTGACATCCTCTTTTTCTTTCTATTTTCATGCATTACCCAGTTATCACGTTTCTTTCTTTTTAAATGCTTATATTTGTTCTTAGTAACCGAAACAATTATTTCCTCTTTGAACCAATACTTCTAGATCGGCAAAGAGTAAATGGGCAGAACTTCTTTGAACTAACCATTTAACACTTTCCCTAAAAGCAGTGTTCCTTTAAAATGCTACAGCTGCCTTAGTAGTAACAGTTTCCTTCCATTTTCTCGTTTAAGGCTTAATTATATGATCGATTTGATAAAAGGCGTGGAAAAAGTAGAAATCATTTCTTTTTGTCATCAAGGGTCCTTTATTCGGATAATTGTTCATATATATATATCCAGTAATCATGTAAACCTTGTTGCTTAAACAATTCAATCAGAGGCCTTGTTTCACGAAACAGTCTGTCTTAACACAATTTAGCTTTACTGCCAAATGTATTTATATATAGTTATACATGTGTCCAGAAAATAGGAGAACTTCTAACTCGTTGCTAACTTCTGATTACCGCTCTAAACCAAACAATGTTGGTACTATGACAGTAATAGGGTTTATGTATAAATACTACAGTCTCGCTGTGGAAGCCGGCTTCGATGATTCGGTAGAGTGGTTGGCTTTTTCACAAAGTTAAGCAACGTTCATCGCGGTTAGTACCTGGATGGGTGACCCGCGATAGCTTTCCTTCGAGAGGGACCCGACCCGGTACACGTTACAAAATTGGTGGCTGCGGTTGGATTTGGTTTGATATCACCATCATTCCCGTACCTTTAATTGTTTGTTCGTCGCATGTTGTCGATCCTTGGTTCTGCTTTGAGGCAGTGTTAATAGTGGCAGTAGTACCTTCTTCAATTGTAAAAAGTCGGTAATTGCCTATGTATGTCTTTGTGACTTTGTCCCGAAGTCAAGAGAAAGGTGGAAGAAATGTCACAGTAATAGGGTTTATGTATAAATACTACTTCTACACTCTCGCTGTGGAAGCCGGCTTCGGTGATTCAGTAGAGTGGTTTTTTCACAAAGTTAAGCAACGTTCATCGCGGTTAGTACCTGGATGAGTGACCCGCGATGGCTTTTCTCCGAGAGGGACCCGATACACGTGTACAGTACTTATATGTACTGTCTCAAAAAGACCGTTTTGTAAGTTCCTACGATAGGTGTGTATAATGTTAATGGTTTGAAACGTGCATTCAAATAAATCTGATATTCCTCCTACGTATCTCGACGTCTCATTACGTAAAGTTTTATTTTAGATGAGGGCCTCCGTGAATTCCTGGTTGTTTTTGTTGCGGAAGAAAGTGGACAATGTCCTGTACCGTCTCTTTCCTGGGGTCTGGATGCCGCTCTATACGTCGGTAAGAACGATGCCATATAAAATATACACACATATCGAGGGTTCAATGCAATACTATAGTAAGTGCTTCATGTTTATGAAGCACTTACTATAGTCTTACATTGAACCCTCGATATAATGCTTTCGGACCATGTTTTACAACTGCGCAGCGTTTTACATAATACAACGAATCATGCTACAAACGTGGGTAAGTTCAAAACAGCATTTCTTCTTATCTAAACATCGAGATAAGCAACATTGCAAAGTAGCTTATTGTTGGAATCATCTTTCTAATATTATATTTCCCTAATTCGTTTAGTATAATCAGTACCCAATAAAACATTGTCTGAATGCTGTTAACAAAAGTCAAAAGAGTTCAACGGCGCACACATTCTCAGTTATTTAAGTTTATGATTGGTTAAAGTTTTAAAAGATCGGTAATGTTGACTAAACTACTTTCATGTATCTACATGTACAAAGACAACGTTTTGTCAACCAGTGACCAGATTAAGTGATGATTTATCCGTTTAAAGAGCATGCGTTTTATTTGACAACCCCGCTGTTTGTTTCGATTTTCTCAACAAAGAAGTGTTCGTCATACGTTATAGAACAGAACAGAACATATTTTATTAGAACTTAAGCATACATCTTAAAAATACAATAAACTACATAACAGTGAAAATAGTTTCATGGCATATATAGAATTCAACTTAACAAAAAGCATTGCTCTGAAATATGAAAAAAAACCTTCTAATACACTTTTATCAGAGATCATGATTACAAAGTGTATAAATAGCCATCGATGCCTTGCTAAACTGAAGATTTAACTAAGATTAAGTATTGAATAGAGACATCAATGATGGTAATCATTCTATAAAGTTGTGTATGAGAGTGTTAAAACAATTTTCAACAATCCTATACCATATCTAGTAACCAATGTGAGTTGTGTTGCGAATTATTTAAACCCTTTACCAAACGCCAAATTTTCGAATGTCCCAAATTTAAAGAGTTTGCAAGCGACATTTCAAAATGTGACGAAATCGAAAAAAAGATCTTCTGTTATTGAAGAAAACGTTGTGGTAAAAGGAGAAATTGCTTTATGAGAGCAATTTCACATTTTCCCACAATGTTGTCCAGAGTCGTCTGCAACAAACTGGTCAAATGTCACTATTGTTTGGTAATGGGTTAATGGCGAAACTTCTCGTTTGACGGATTCTTTGTGACTCGCTGTTTCTCTTTTTTATCTACAGGTTTCCTTTTCGAGAACACGGTATCATATGTGCATTAAAAACAAGGAATGGCAGGATAAGGTAACTTATGTTTTATCTCCCTTTGTGCATGTTTGTATATTTGACAAGAATAGCAGTTGTGTTCTGTTTTTTTTTTATTAAACCCAACAGCCACTCTGTGAATGTAGTAGTTCAGGTTGTGTATCCTTATTGTAACATTATATATCCCATACCAAGGTTCGCAATTAGGATTATGTGACTTGAACTAAAGATAATCCTTTTTGAAAATGATACTTAACTTTATCATATATCTCAACCATATACAACCGCTGCCAAACTTAGACCCAGAGCCCCCTTTCATACAAATGAAGGAGTATCGGTATTTCAGTTTGACGATGACGATTATCTCTCACAAGTCCCTTTCTTCTACTAGCTAGATACATCAAATAACGTAGATCATTAGGCAAACGTCTGTATTCCCCTCACAACTGACCCATGTCTTTACAAGTACTGTGTCTCGTGTGTTAGCACCAAAGTTGTGTGGTAATGTCGGGTGTTGGTGGTTATAAAGTAACCCGTAACGGTCATATCAAAGACAGCAATGGCTATTCTTCCCACGAAGCTCTGGGGTAGGGTATATCATTACGTCTGGAAAGCAAGCTCCAGTTAAAACTGGTACCCCTTGTTTTGATTTGGAACTTCGTAATATATTGATGGAAAGAAGGTTATTATGTAGATACTACACCAAATAAGGTACATCAAGTTATGTTTCTCTATTACAGGTGATCCGACGGTTCGTGTATGCGGGTATTCCCCTCACGTGTGTGGGCGGGTACCTGACCTATAAATATCTCAACGACTCGGGAATATCCCTCCAAGACAAGCTTACAGAACTAATCCACAAGATCAAACCGGAGTCCATGTAGACCGGTCTACACACACACTGTGACCGGGATATCGACATCAGTTGGGAAAGAAGCCACTTAGCTACCAACACATGATTACGTACTCTACTTTAAATTGTACTAAAATGTAAAAGTAGAGAAAGATATATACCATAAAACGACTTTAAACAGTAAAGTAAAAAGTGTGTGTATTGCATTTACAGTAGTTTTGATTTTCCGGAGTGTTAATGTAGCCTAAGTGCTGTTGTAATTAATATGTTTTACATATACCAATTGTTGAAAGAAAGTTTAACTCCATTTTTGTCTATGTTGGCTTTCTCTTTCTATCACCAACACCTTTAAAAAAACATGTATCTGTTCATTCGCAATACCACAGTGTTGAGTTGATATAAATAAGAAGTTCATCATTGATATTATGGGCAGTAAGAAGCTCATTTCGAGGACTGCCAGGGGCGAAGCCAGTCTCAAATCAGTGTTGGGCAACGACGGATGAGAACAGAGTGTGGGTGTACCGCGAATTTAGTAGAAGAATGAGTGAAAATGGTGATATTTGGCGTATATTTGGAGATTTAGGCTCTTACGAACAATGTACGCAATGATGCACATTGGATTTATAGTCCCCTGTGGGGATTCGATCCCGGTTCGCCGGGGTGAGAGTCCAAGAGCATGACCTCTTAGCTAGAGAGTCGGCTCAGTAACGCATAGTTCGTAGTTTATAGCTCTTGTCATTATTGAGTGTTGCTATGATGTAGAGAGTGAGGCGGTTACGTAACAAGAGCGATGCATAATTCGGTCTTTGTGATTGAAATTTGACTGGCCATATTTATTTTTCTCACTTTTGAAATTGATGTTACGCACGTACACACTGGCTACGCCCCTGACCGCTTGTACTGATCACACACACTCCGTCAAGTGTTTAACGCCCCTGACTGCTTGTACTGGTCACACACACTCCGTCAAGTGTTTAACGCCCCTGACTGCTTGTACTGGTCACACACACTCCGTCAAGTGTTTAACGCCCCTGACTGCTTGTACTGATCACACACTCCATTTCCTTATTTCCTGTCCACTCCATTTCACCATGCAGTCCCTCCATCCATTCCACTCCGTGTTCTTATTTCTTGTCCACTCCCATCCAAGTGTTCCCTGACTGCTTGTACTGATCCACACTCCATTAAGTGTTTAACACCCCTGACTACTTGTACTGATCCACACCTCCGTCAAGTGTTTAGCATGCCCTGACTGCTTGTACTGATCCACACTCCGCCAGGTGTTTACTTGCCCTGCCCCTGCTTGTTGCTGATCCACACTCCGCCAAGTGTGTTACGCCCTGACTGATTGTGCTGATCACACACACACTCCATAGGTGTTTTACGCCCCTGACTGATTGTACTGATCCACACACTCCGTCAGGTCGTTTAGCCCTGATCAACAATACTGATCCACTCAAGTGTTAACGCCCTCGCCTGATCCACCTCCGTCAGAGTGTTTGGCAGCCCTCTTATTGCGGTCTTTGCTCCGTGAGTGTTTAACGCCTGCCATGCTGGTCTTTTATCCGTCGAGTGTTTAACGCCCTGACTCTTGTACTGATCCACACTCCGTAAGTGTTTAACGCCCCTGACTTGTGCTGATCCGCACTCCGCCAGGTGTTTTAGCACGCCTGACCAGCGTACTGATCACACACCCTCCGTCACGTGTTTAACGCCCCTGACTGCTTGTACTGATCACACACACTCCGCCAAGTGTTTAACGCCCCTGACTGCTTGTACTGATCACACACACTCCGCCAAGTGTTTAACGCCCCTGACTGCTTGTACTGATCACACACACTCCGCCAAGTGTTTAACGCCCCTGACAGATTGTACTGATCACACACACTCCGCCAAGTGTTTAACGCCCCTGCCTGCTTGTACTGATCACACACACTCCGTCAAGTGTGTTACGCCCCTGACTGATTGTACTGATCACACACACTCCGCCAAGTGTTTTACGCCCCTGACTGATTGTACTGATCACACACACTCCGCCAAGTGTTTTACGCCCCTGACTGCTTGTACTGATCACACACACTCCGCCAAGTGTTTTACGCCCCTGACTGATTGTACTGATCACACACACTCCGCCAAGTGTGTTACGCCCCTGATCGCTTGTACTGATCACACACACTCCGCCAAGTGTTTTACGCCCCTGACTGATTGTACTGATCACACACACTCCGCCAAGTGTGTTACGCCCCTGATCGCTTGTACTGATCATACACATCCGCCAAGTGTTTTACGCCCCTGACTGATTGTACTGATCACACACACTCCGCCAAGTGTTTAACGCCCCTGATCGCTTGTACTGATCACACACACTCCGCCAAGTGTTTAACGCCCCTGATCGCTTGTACTGATCACACACACTCCGCCAAGTGTTTAACGCCCCTGATCGCTTGTACTGATCACACACACTCCGCCAAGTGTTTAACGCCCCTGACTGATTGTACTGATCACACACACTCCGTCAAGTGTTTAACGCCCCTGACTACTTGTACTGATCACACACACTCCGTCAA
>OX401404.1:63261685-63356687 GCA_947846245.1 Cerastoderma edule
ATTGTTGAATAGCAGAAATTATCAGTTTTTGTTGAACAGCAGACGTCAGTTATTGTTGAACAGCAGACGTCACATGTCAGTTCTTATTGAATAGTAGACGTCAATTTTTGTTGAAATTCGACGCCAGTAATTGTTGAATAGCAGACGTCAGTTTTTGTTGGATAGCAGACGTCACATGTCAGTAATTGTTGAATAGTAGACGTGAGTTTTTGTTGGATAGCAGACGTCACATGTCAGTAAGAGTTGAATGGCAGACCTGAGCTTTTGTTGGAAAACAGACGTCAGTAATTTTTGAATAGCAGATGTCAGTTCTTGTTGAACAACAGTCGTCAGTTATTGTTGATTAGCAGACAACAGTAATTGTTGAATAGCAGATTTCAGTAATTGTTATTTAGCAGATGCCAGTTTTTGTTGAACAGCAGACGTCAGTTTTTTGTTGTACATCAGACGTCAGTTTTTGTTAAACAGCAGACGTCAGTTTTTGTTAAACAGCAGACGTCAGTTTTTGTTTAGCCGCATGCAGATGTCAGTAGTTGTTGAACAGCAGACGTCAGTTTTTGTTAAACAGAAGACGTCAGTAGTCGTTGAATAGCAGACAACATACAGTGATACGTTCAAGGGGAGAATCTTGTACAACGGTGACTTGTGTACAATTTACACTAAATCTGTTCTTTATCATTCAATTTACAATTTAATTGGCGTTCTTTATATATTTCTTTTATGCAGTTTAAATTGGTGGTATATGTTATAATATATATACAACTCACAACAATCAATGATCATTATGTTCGGGTTAGGTCATTAATCCAAAACTCTAAATAATATCGTCTCCCTTTTATTTACAGGTTTCTATGAAACGCGGTGACGTCACAAGCACCTTGTTTTCAAAATTGACATTCCACTCATGTGTTCATTTTGGTGTTGAGACTGGGCATGCATCATTGAAAGCTAGTTAAATTGTTAGCTTGGTGTTTATCAATTAAAGGTAAGTAATGATTTTTACGATTTATCACTCTTGAATAGTTAAACATTATATGAAACGTAAGGTTACTTTGAACTTTTTGTTGAAAAAGTTTCAGAATGGACGTCCAGTCACGAAAAATCTAACCGAGTAATAATTTCTTTAAAGGCTAAATAGTGTAATTTCATATAATAACATCACAATCTTCCGGACACGAATATAGTGTATTTCTCCTGGCTTACTTCTATAACACTTCACTCTGCAAATTCGGATGACGTTTCAAGGCTGACCATACATTCTCTGGGTTGCTGAACCTTATTATTTCTCCCAATTAAAACTTCTAAAATATTGAAACAATATGAGAAGCTGCTCTAACATCATCTATATGGTGTCAGGCTGTTTTCTCTAAAGGCACACAAGTTGGTTGCATTTACATTTGGGACCCGACTAAGACAATTGTGCTCTGTTAATTTCTTGTTTTTTTTACTCCTCTTGAATTCATAGATATGTTTTATGAGACTAGACTATTGCTGAAATCAAAGCCCCCCCCCCCTTCAAAAACAGGTTTTGTGTGAACTTCATTTAGTTGTTTTTGACCCAAAGTACTAGTAAACATTACAATGTAATATGTATTGAAAAGTTTGATACAACTTGTTGGCATAATTACAGTTTGTTTATAACGCTTACAGATTGGTTTATAGAATTATATCATTGAACCCTTAATCCATCAACCCTTTGGTCTATAATTAATACACTCTGGATGAATCCCAGACTTTTGCCCTGATAACTCCATTTATATTGAAAATTAAAATTGTCTTTATGACACTGCAATGCATCTACCGGTACTTTAGTTGCTGATAATTGGCAAATAAGCGATGGAAGTGGTTAGACCCGCATCAGTATATAGCCAGTTGGAGATTTTTTGTGTTGTTTTTCAAACAAAGTTCTCAATGTGACGTATTTTACTTGATGAGACAGGCTCATATTGCTTCAATGCTTCATAGTTTGTTCTATAAAACAGTTTGATTAATACTTTTCTTGACATTTCAAAACATTTGATGTACCAGTACTACAGAAATCTTTGAAAATTACTGTAACAAAAGGATAAATTATCCATGATGAGCAATTCATTGTTTTGTCCCTAATTTAACCAATTTCCATAATGGATAAATTGTTTAATACTGCTTTTATCAATGCTGTTGCATTGAATTTGGAACAGTCTCAAATGTCCAATGGGATAACATGTGATAAATGTTGAGAACTAAATGTACTCTAAAACTGCTGTATTCTGAATTGTCTGGACCTCAAGAATAAAGAATTTATATTTATAAAATTGAGATTTTGATTTTCAGGAATCATAGCTGTGAATATTATGCTGGGTGAGCAAACAGTTAACGGTTGATCTGTGTTATCAGTGATATCAGGACTAATCAGGAGTATATGTTGATATCAGGACTAATCAGGAGTATATGTTGATATCGGGACTAATCAGGAGTATATGTCGATATCAGGACTAATCAGGAGTATATGTCGATATCAGGACAAATCAGGAGTATATGTTGATATCAGGACTAATCAGGAGTATATGTTGATATCAGGACAAATCAGGAGTATATGTTGATATCGGGACAAATCAGGAGTATATGTTGATATCAGGACTAATCAGGAGTATATGTCGATATCAGGACTAATCAGGAGTATATGTTGATATCGGGACAAATCAGGAGTATATGTTGATATCAGGACTAATCAGGAGTATATGTTGATATCAGGACTAATCAGGAGTATATGTTGATATCAGGACTAATCAGGAGTATATGTTGATATCAGGACTAATCAGGAGTATATGTCGATATCAGGACTAATCAGGAGTATATGTTGATATCAGAACTAATCAGGAGTATATGTTGATATCAGGACTAATCAGGAGTATATGTTGATATCAGGACTAATCAGGAGTATATGTTGATATCAGGACTAATCAGGAGTATATGTTGATATCAGGACTAATCAGGAGTATATGTTGATATCAGGACAAATCAGGAGTATATGTTGATATCAGGACTAATCAGGAGTATATGTTGATATCAGGACTAATCAGGAGTATATGTTGATATCAGGACAAATCAGGAGTATATGTTGATATCAGGACTAATCAGGAGTATATGTTGATATCAGGACTAATCAGGAGTATATGTCGATATCAGGACTAATCAGGAGTATATGTTGATATCAGGACTAATCAGGAGTATATGCTGATATCAGGACTAATCAGGAGTATATGTCGATATCAGGACTAATCAGGAGTATATGCTGATAAGATGGGTTGTGGACAGTCTCAGGTAAACCCAGGCGATGTGAAGTCCGACCAAGCTCCTGGAGAAAAACCTACAGTGGGTCAAGACAAATCAAGCGCCATAAAAAATGGAAATGTTAGCTCTGGCAACTCAAAATCACTGAAAACAGATTCAAATGCTAACAGATCAGACAAAACCACCAGTAACCCAGGTAAGTTTTTATAGAAAAAAAAAAAAATTGTTGTGGTAATCGGGTTTACGTATAAATACTTCTTCTGCAGTCTTGCTGTAGAAAACTGGGGTCCGTTTCATCAAATTTCTTAAGTGCACTTAGCTAATAGCAATAAAAAATCACAATTATGACGGTTCTAATGTGCGTTTCATCAAACAATCGCAACTGCTTATGACAATCAGAAGTAAGGAGCGAAATCAAAATGCTCGCAACTATCTCATATTTACCGAAATGGCCGCATAACGTAAACTTTACCGCATTGTACCGTAATTTAGGCATATCCTTACTGTCCTTTTAAAACAGTTTAAACCTTGATTAAAAAATATTTGTCATTTAATACATTATATTTACAGGTTATCATAAAAAATTAGGCATAAAAAGGAACAAAAATACATAGAAAAAATTTGGTTGCATGGTGATTTTCCAACACCGACCTGGCTCAGAACATAAAATGCGTGATACCGGTAAACCGTGACTTGACATTTCTTTGGGCCCTTGCTTCGCATATTTACATCTTGTTTAGTGGTGGACGAGTACATATTGTTGCGCATCTCATTGTTTAAAATCAATAATGTACATGTGCAAATGGAATAATCCATATGTTGTGTTATTTTAGATCATTTATAAACAGTATATTTATCCTGTACTGAATGAAATAAAATCTTTCAAAATCTTACAAAAATGGCCACCATTATGTGACGTCATCACACTTAAGACAGCCCCAAACCTCTCTTAGAGTTAAGAGCATTTTTCGCTGTTAACTTCTAAGAGCGAAAATTGATGAAACACGCGTAAGAGAGAAAATCTGACTTAAGAGCGAATTCGCACTTAAGATCGTTAATGAAACAGGCCCCCCAGGCTATTACTGTTGATACGATAGAGTGGTTGACTTTCTCTCAAGGTTAAGCAATGTGCATAGGGGTAAGTACCTGGATGGTTGACATCCTATAGTCTTACATTAAGGACTAATTTACGAAATTAACAGAAAAATAACAATTGGAGAAAAAACAATATAATAATGGGAGAGCTAAACAACAATATTCCCTCTCATTCGTGATTATGATTTCAACATTCTGTTATAAAGTTTTTCTTTATTATACCTCACAAACACAGCCCGCCTTGTTAGACACTATTCCTGTTACCTGGTACATGCTATTGTTTCTCAAGACACATTTGCAGCAAGATTTCTTATATGTTGGTACATTATTTTTGTTAGTCCATCTCCAAATGCACAGACTAAACTATAGACTTGTGCCATGCCTTCTATTAGGTAATATACTTTTTGTATATAAAGTAATTTAATATCATATCTATTTCACATAGAAGAAATTTAATGATTAGGCACAAAAAGGGGATCATGTTTAAGTGAGCTACCACATTGAAATATGATCCATGCTTTGAAACTCGTATTAACTCACAATATATAAATCATTAAATGTAAGGTTATGACTCTGAAATCAAAGCCTTCTATTGTACTTTTTACTGAACAAAACAGTTCATTCATTGGAATATGGCTCTTTTTCAGTGGGATTATGTTTCGTAAACCATTCTCTCATCATATGCTTTTCTGTGACAGGTAAAAAAGGAAAAAAATGTTAAGCTAAATGAGATAATAGATGTAAATCATAAAAAGCATGAAATTTTCTTGTAAATCATAATAAGCATGAAATTTTCTTGCGTTTTCAGGAAGATATCATTCAAGCTAAATGTGATTAAAAAATTCCATGGACAACTGAAAAAATGTTTAGGATCAAAACATCTTTACAAGAAAAAACGCTCATCATGTGCATATTTTTGTTCTTAAAAAAACCATTCAATTAACATTTTATTGTAAAGGTGTTCAAATAAATATAGCATGGGGAATGGTATGGATACCAAAAACCGTCTTTGTGCTACAAGAACAAGTATTGTTTGATGATTTCAGTTTAGGAATGAATACCCATAATCTGCCATTTTGAAATTCATTAATACATCGGATTACTTCGGTCGCTCACGGTAAACATTAGTTTTGGCCTAAACTATTTGGTGTAAAGTGAATAGCTGCAACACCAACCAATGTTTACCAATAACGACTGAAGTAAGCTGATGTATGAATTAATTTCAAAATGGCTGATTATGGGTATTCTACCTTAACTGTGTACATTTTTATTGTTGTACTCTACTTTTGATTCATCACAATACCAATTAAAGCTTCATTATATCTATGACGTCAAGCCTTTTTGTTTTGTTGAAACGTATAGAATTTTATGCAGCAATAAAGAAATTGTTATTGATTTAACTATTTACCTCATATTAAACAAATCATATTTTCAAGCTCCTTCACTGCACAATTTGAGAATTTATGGTTACAAAATTGCCATGATGTTACAGTACTGTTTGTCTTTTCTGAGAATGTCATCTTGCCCAAATTACCATGACAACATAATCATTCACACTTCATAATTGTCGTCTGCTAATGCTGACACTTTCAATTTAACCCGATATACAAATTGAATAAAGGGTTATGAATGGGTTGTCATACAATTACTGCAGTATTGTATTTGGTAAAATAATGGTGTAAACCCTTTTGCTACCTGCAGACCTGATGCCTTTACTTAAAGCAGCAGAATTATTGCTCAAACAGTGTGTTACAGGAGATACAATTTTGAGGATCAAAGGAGTCATCTCCCTATTAAGCAATATTTTATTTCCCTAAAACGATTTTTATCCTACATTCAGAAATTTTTCAAAATTCAGTTCCCTGTAATCTGCCGACTACAATCATGAAGTTTGGTCAAGTTTTAAAGAAGATGTATTACTTCGAACAACTCCTTAGTTAGTTTAACCCTTTCCCAAACAATAACGACATTTGACCACTTTGTTGCAGGAGACTTTAGAAAACATTGTGGGAAAAGGAGAAATTGCTTGTAACGTTTTCTGCCCTATCATGAGATTACTCTCCAATTTCATCACATTTTGAAATGTCGTCTGCAAACTCTTTCAATTTGGGACAGTCGAAAATTTGGCATTTGGGGAAGGGTTATGCAGGTTTCTGGTGGTATCTGATAAATCACAAAAACATAAACAACGCTTTCATTCAATGATTAAACAGAAAACATGAAGGCCAGTATACAGGCAAACATTAACCAAGACAAATCACCCTGCAGCCCCTTTTGTCACTACAGACCATGGCACCCAATTCATTTTTAAGGTACATGTGTGTAGTATGAGGTTTTAAACCCCAGGGCTCTTGGGATGTGTTCTCCTTTTGTTGCCAAATTTCTGATTGTTAGTGTCGTTGTGTATGGTATCATTTATAGGCTTGTAATGATTGATTACCTGCCAAGCCAGTCCACTAGCAATGCTGCTAAAAGATAATTAAAATACTTTTTAGATGGAAAGGAACCCAAATGGACATATAAGTAGAAATATGAGGATCAGTGATGGTGTAAATGTTAGTTTTGGGGACTAGAGACTGGCCAACCCAGGTTCAATTCCCAGTGGAGATCAATGATATCAACATGGATTGTCCTCTGGCGTGACACATTTACTAGTATTGGTAGGTTTTCCAGGGAACATAGTAATTACACAATAATGCTCAAGATTATGCTCAAGATTGGGCATTGTACATTTATGGAAAAAATTAACATAAAAACTATAAGCAGTGTACTAGAATTCTGCTGTAAATTAACAAGTGCATTAGCCCTTTACCAAACGCCAAATGTCCGACTGTCCCAAATTGAAAGAGTTTGCAGGTGTATGACATTTCAAAAATGTGATGAATTTACTTCTGATAGGGCAAAAAACAGTGTGGCAAAAGGAGAAATTGTTTGTTAAGAGCAATTTCTCCTTTTCCAACAATGTTTTCCAGCATTGTCTGCAACAAACTGGTCAAATGTTGTTGATGTTTGGTAATGGGTTAAGGACAAGTGCTAGCTGGAACTTTGCCACAGATATATGTCATGATCATTGACAGTGTCCAAACAGCTATGTCAGTTTTATCTTTGTTAAATAAAGTGTTTGTAGATTGTGACTGATTGCTGCATGTACAACAAATTTGTTTCTCATATCAGTTTTTATTAGATAGAGTTTACAAACAAAAATCTAAAAAAAGAGAAGAAAGCAATAAGTTGTGACACTTGCTAGATAAAATCAGGATTCAGTGCAAGACCATAGTAAGTCCTTGACAAACATGAAGCGTTTACTGAAGTCTTGCACTGAACCCTCAAAATGCCTCTGGAATTTCCGAATGTTAGGATAATCTTACTTACTGTAGGTTTTAACCAATCTAAAAACATTGTCTTTATTTGCAATAATGACTAACCAAGTTGAAAAGAAACAATTTCTTCAAGAAAGTGTCCTAACACATCTGCACAGGGACTGACCCCACCCTCAAGCTATTGATCACTGGTTACAGACATGTCTAACAAAGTTTCTGGTTGTGATTGTTTATTCAAGATTTAAGGTAGTATACCCATAATTTGCCATTTTGAATCTTATGCTTTAGTTTGATTACTTTGGTAGTTTTCTGTATACATCATTTGGTGCCAGAACTATGCGCTTTACTCCAAATAGTTCTGGCCATGACTGATGTATACTGAGAACAACCAAAGTAATCCGACGAAAGAATTAGTTTCAAAATGGTGGATATGGGTATTCTACCTTAAAGGATGACATGTGTTTTTGTGGCCATAAAATTCAACAGTTTTTCACTTGTGCTACAGCTGGATTTGCACATGTAATGTTTCTGAAGTGTCAAAAACCTTCCCAATTATTCCAAGCCACTGCATGATTCCTCTCTTACATGAGTCAGTGGTGAGAATTGAATTATCTTCATTTAGCCTGAGAGAGAAATGTTGGCCAGTCTTGGCTTCAAACTGAACATTGAGGCTCCTGAATCCAAATCTGGTATCATCCGTGACTACCCGTAAGCTGAGTGTTTGTTATCATTCACTGAGGGTTTAGCACCATATCTGTTATATTACAGTTGGATTTCACTTAGCCTCATACTTTTGTAATGATCACTCTTCAGTGCAATAGTTGAGCCAGGGTCGTCAAGTCTCAAATCCACAATGCTCACTACACACCAAGGTCATGTTCATCCAATTCTCTCCTTGATGGTGGTGCCTTAGCAAGTTGATTTATGTATTGAAGAAGTTTGTGCTTTTAGTTATTCCCACATAATAATAAATTGAGGGTTTATTGCAAATCTGTCCAGTCATAAAGTATTGCATCTCAAATGTTTTACACAGCATACATGTTCATAAAATATGCTTTGGAAAGAGTTCTCTTTCACTACAGTTTCAATGATAACCTTCTGTGTGGAAGTATGAGAAAACATGTTTAAAGGGGGTTTGTGCCAAATTTTTGTTAGACCTAAAGAAAAGTATGGTAAAAAAAGTTTCTGTTCATAAAAAATGCTTTTTTAACTAAATTTTCATTTAGATGCTTCAACCAGACGTTTAATGTCCTTGGAATCTATCAAAGACTCAGAGGTACAAAGATACTCATAAACTCATGTGAAACAATCAGAGTCTATATAGTATCCTATATTGAAAAGGTTTGTCAACAACAAGTGAAAATGAAATGCTACTTAAATATTTCCTTTGGTAGTATATGCTTTATAAACATGTGAGTAATTAATACCTCTATTTTAACCCATTTGGTGCTGGAACCTACTTCATGCTTATGCAAACAGGTTAGATCCATTGCCAGCCGCCAACTTAATTGGCAGCTGGCCTGTGATCTAATCTAGATGCTGCTCTGAGTATCTTTCCTCATCAAAATTAAGCAGTTATTTAGGGTTTTGGAAAGCAAACAACACAAAAATCTGTTTTTCGAAAATTACCTAGCATTCTAAGAGTTGAACTATGATTTCTCACTGCAGGCAGACATGATAAGTTCTCTGTCTGTTTAGTAAAGGGTGAATTGGCTATAGAGATTAGTCTATGGGGTGTGTTACTTATCTCTCATCCTAATCACAGTCAAATCTCAAAGGACTATTAATAATAAATAGGTGTAGACTTGAAATCCAGTCACTACCATGGACCTGAGATATACAAACAAACAAACAATACTTTACCTCATTGAACAAATTCTTTATCAGAAAAATGCCTCTAGTCGGTAAACAAAGGAATGTGATGTTGTTGAATAATCAATTTTTTGTTACATTTAATGTTCTGTCAAGACATTCTTACTAAATCTGTTTAAAGGTGTCTCACAGTTTGCTTTAACAGAAAAATATTGAGTCTATCTCTGGATGTCACTTGTGATGACAGCTAGGAACCAGGTTCACTTGAAGACTGTGTCAGTGTCCAAATAGATGGTTAAGTTCATGTTTATGAAGAACCTTCTCTAGTCTTGCACTGAACCCTCGAAATGGGTTAACTAATCTTAAACCATTTTTAGCACTGTACTGTTGATAGCACTTTTGATGAATGCGTTACCAGTTTTTATTGAATGGGTATATAGACGGCAGTAGCTAAGGAATGGTATAAACAATTCACACTGATTATCAATATTTATGGCGGAAACTGTTTGTAAATAATTGATTACAATTTTTACCCTGTACAAAACCGATTGACCAGTTTTGAACTGAATCAGTAATTTGCACTTTGTCTTATAAGTTTGCCTGTTTTCATCCCTTTTCACTCTTAAACATAACCTCTGAAAATACAGTTTGCAAATGGCTTTCACACAGTTTTGAATGTAGACAACAAAATGAAAATTGATTCAATAATGCTTGATCCACACTATTTTAAGTTTGTTTTTGGTTTTCTCTGCATTATAGACAACGAATTTATGAAAAAGTAACGTTGATGTAGTTGAGTATTTTATTATTGTACCAAATTCTGTTAATGTTTGTGTCATGATGTATACATTTATTAAGGATTTGCTATCATTTCATTCCTTTACTGAACCTCAGTAAAGAAACAATAAATTATTTATTACAGTCTATCCCCAATCACTCACACTTGCCTCAGATAAAAGTACAGTCAAACTTTCCCTGAAGTTTATGATTAACATCGCTAGAACAGAGAACTGTGAAGACTGACTTGGAATATTTAGGTCCTGGTCTTAAACCATGGCTTATCAATATCGTTTTCATTGCGAAATTGATCAAATAAAGCATGATTAATTCATTCCTCACCAACCCTCACCATCCTTCACCATCTTACAGTAAGTTACATGTATATCATTGTGGGGGAAGACCTCAGTGAGTTGGAAGATTATTGTGCATGTATTAGTGGGAAAATGCCGGGCAGCATGGATAGATACACTGCATCTTGTGATGTGTCTGAAATATTGTTGAAAGTGACATAAAATGTTTGCCCCATTCTGTGTTGGTATTGAGTGTACACATTCAAAGCACTGATGGCTCACGCAAGGAGCTTTATAGACTTCACTGTCCGGGTGATCCTATTGGAATGATTAGTTAAATAACTGAATAATTCTAAAGTTCTACTCAAATTGCAAAATAATTCTAATAGTGACACTGTTCAACTCAACACAAACTTAACTCCTTACAAGTTTTTTTGAATTTATATTTAACCCAATTAGGAAATCAGACTGGTATATGAGACATTTGCTGATGTGTGCAGTTTCTGATTCAGTTTCATTGGTTTCTAAAAAATAATATTTCTTGCTGAATAATCATAATCTGCTCTTCATGCAAACTGGACCTGACTCTCTTGTTTTCAATGGTTTTTGGAGTAAGGGTGCGTCAGCACCTTAGTCCATTGAATTTACATACCACTTTTTGAGGGACGGTACTTTATCTATACACAAACAGCGGTCTCATCCTAATTACTCATAAAACACCCGCCTTCACTGTAAGGACTAATACATACTTGGAGCTAGGAATGTAGTCCAGATTTACTCGCTTTGTTTTGCTCTGTATTATTATAACTGTTGCCTTATGGGAAATCATAAAATGTCACGATGTTCGAAAAATAGACTATCTTTCAGTCTCTGTTCACAGAAATGATAATTATAGTAATGGTGGTAAAAGGAGCAGCTGTTTTCCTCGAGATGTTGCCAAAAGAAATTTTTAAATGTGTCTTCAATCATTCTTGCTTTAAACGCACCTTAGTTCCTCAGCGCTATCAGCTCTTTGATTATATAAACACAAGGTTATTATGAAAGTGTCTGCTACAAAATGGCATTAAAACCATATACTGAATTCAATTTCGGGTCATAAATTCAAAATTGTTCTGATGTGTAGCCTTTAGCAGTGCTTTATATTCTATTCCATCGTGTTTCTTTTGAGAGTATCGAATAATGCATCAGTTTGTTTTGATTTACACATAATTACAAATAGCCAAACAAACAAGCTTCTTATACATTAACTGAAATCACCATCAATACAAAAGTTTGTATAAGTATAATGGGAATTAAGAGCTGTTTTTTCACGTTATTGTAATGTAAGATATATTTATCTGAATCTGTATGTTTTTAAAGAAATTGCTGCTTTTCCAGTGTTCATCAGTTAAGGTACCTGAAATGAAAATTTGCATCACAAAAATCGGAGAAACGCTCCAATGTTCTAAACTTGTAAATTATGCCTGTGGGTTTTCCTATCACAATGAACATCCATCAGAAATGCATTAAAATGAAAAAAAAATTGCTAATTTTTTTTGTTTTTATTTCAGTTCCCAAGTCAGTAGCCTTTGTAGTAACTTTAGATGGTCAAGTAACAGATAACAAATTAATAGGTCCCCCACCCCCTCGGTTACAGGTAAGGAACTCCTAGATATCAATACCGTCAGTAATCCATATAACCCCTTACTTTGTTATATACTCACTTTAATGTTAACTTTGGTTTTTATTTCATCTGCTGTTTTCAAAAGGATTATCTCACATATATATATTTTTTGTGCGTAAGAAGCTTTAAAAAGGTGATTTAATAAAATGCTGAAGCCTCCGTCTTTCCTCAAAAAGTAAAACAAGCTTTCAGACCTGCCATTGTTTCACCTTTGTTTAATTCTTAGTTTTTGACAAAATAATCACAACAGACTATGTCTGCAAGACAGATATGCTATATCTTTACTATACAGTTATAAACAATGTTGGGAAGTGTATCAATAATCTAGTTTGATGTAACTTTATAAATCTGTCTTATCATATTATTTTGAAAAGATTTAAAGATTAATTTGTCGGATAGTCCCTTTAACACTGAATAAGGAAGGGGTTAAAACGCAAGCAATCGTATCAGTAGTTATCTGTTGTCATGGGGTTATCATTATCTCCCAACTTAATTAAAAATGGAAATGTCTGAAGACTATGATTATTGTCTTTTTATGTTAGAAACAAAATGACAGCATTAGCTCATAGATTACCAGATGGGATTACTTACTGAAATGTCACCATATTTCAAGTGAAATGATAACCCAGTATTGTATCATTAGGAACATACTTCAATGTAATGAGGAATTTATAGTTACAAGCTTTTATTGATGTATAATGGGAAGTAACTCCTCCAACCTTGTTACTTCAATCATGACAATTACAGGGTTACTGCCCTTGATCTTTAGAATACTTCTTCAAGGGTTCTGTCTTTAATCAATAGCAATCCATCTAAATATTTAAAGCATCTGTATCTTGTGATGCTACCTCTAATTCCAAACCAAAAGAACATAACATGACACTGACTATCCACATAGATAGTAAATGATATACATTAAGATCTGCATACCACTATGAAACTATTTTGACAAAAGGAAGATTTGCTCATGCTGAATGCCTTCCTTTGCCAAATTACGTTCACATACTTTCTGCTTCAAAATATGTAACTTCAGTATAAGTAAAAGGATCAAATAAAAATGAATTTCAGATTGTGTCTTTCAACCCTTATAATGCTGGAACCGACTACATGCTTATGCAAACAGGTTATATCCAGGCCAGCCGCCAATTAAATTGGCTGTTGGCCTGTGATCTTAGATGTTTACTTCTCTGAGTATCATTCTTCATTAAAATTTGGCAGATATTTATGGTTTTGGAAAGCAAACAGCACAAAAATCTTTTTTTAGAAAATAACTTGAGCAGCGTTCTAAGGGTTTAATAAACACTATTTACGTCTGATACTCAAAAAACTAATAAATGTTTTAATGGTCTTAGGATACTTTGACCAAGTTTTTCTTGATAATCCCCTCTCTGATGATTTACTTATGACTTGTGTTTCCAGCGATTAGATCCCTTAAACATTCCAAAGCTTACAGCAGAAGAACTTGCAGAGAAGCAACGACTTGCAGATGAAAAGAGAGAAGCTGTAAGTCATAATAACTTTTAACAAACACAATAAAAAAAGAAATCAAATTAACAAGTTCCTAAGGAAAAAGCAAGTAATTCGAGGTGTGACATCTGCAGAATATAAGGCTGTTAAGCCAAGATTTCAAATGCCAATTCAATAATCATCTAAGAAATTATTTTGAGAAAATGATAAAGCAAAAGTTGGTTGACAGATGTTATGTTTCTGGAAGAAATGAACTTATTGTTAAAACTTAAGTCTAAAGAAAAACATGAGTATTTTTCGATTGTTGCTTAATGTAGCCAAAGTAGTTATGGACATTATACCATGTAATTTGTAATTGATATTAACCTTTGCTTGTAAATTATGGAAGAGTTGGTTTCAGCACATTGTAGTAAAACTATATACTTGTATTATATATACTTTGACAGTTTTAAGAAGATCTTTTTTACAAGTCTATTATGTTACAGGAACTGAGTAAGAGACAGAGTTACTCAAAAAAATCTTCACGGAGAAGATTGCAAATCTTGGAAGCTCAAAAATTTGAAACAGAACAGCAGCAACTTGAGAAGGATAAAAAGGTAAATTCTAAGTATGTTATACTTTAAACCTCTTCTCAATAATCTGTAGTTATGTCACAGCAGTATACTTCCTTTCTAGATAAACTTGACAAGGCAAGGAAAAATTGCCTTGTTTAATGATACTTTACATTGTTCAAAGTAACTAGGGATCAAATTTGAGGAGGGATTTAAATTCCCAATGATAACCACTTCACCATTATATATCTTTGTCGACTTTCAATTCAAGATTACCCAAGTCATCATTCAGGGGGAGGCAAACTGCCCAATTTCAAGACTCATCTACAAATATTTTAGAACATGAATATATGTTGAGTTATCTTTGTGTGATGGATGAGTCATGCACACAGGCCATTTGAGTTCAAATTTTATCATAAAGGTGATAGATGGATTATTCATGTACAATGTACACATGCTATTTAAATTCACATTTACTGCCATTAATCACAAAGGTTGATGTATTTTCTTATGATGCTTAAGGTCTCCTAAAACATGCATAAATGGCCCTGCTCAATGAAACTTGTGCATCAATTAGCATGCAGTTTGAGAAGAGCAAAAGTATTAATCTGTATCTCCCGACTAACTTACGGAATGCCGCTGGTTCTACCCGCCTTGACCAGCCCCTATGGGCAGTTTAGTATGGGGTCTTCCTCCATCATTAAGAGTCGGGCATCGCTACATAACTGAAATAATGTTGATGTGATGTAAAACCCATATGAAAAAAAAAAATAATTAATCTGTAAATGGTTAGATTCTTTTCATTTAGTAAGCATCTACACTTATCTATTAATGAAAATGCATTGTAGAACATCAATATCATATAACTCATGGAAAGCTGTTTTTTGTGCTTTTATTTTTCTGACCAATCCAAGAATTACAGTGTTTTTTAATGTTACTTGATATAGATTCAGGAATCCCTAGAATCAGCGGGTAAAAGTCGAGAAGCTAAACTAAGAGATGTTCAGGAGCGTCAACGAATTCGTCAAGAACGGGCAAATAGAGCCAGGGAAAAGGTAACTTTAAGCGTTGAATCTACTTCTGAAACTGTCTTTGGTAAACAATGGGTTTGTTTAAGCAATATATCCTTTGTCCAAAGATAATTTCTATCCTTCTAGAAGAATACCTTTGGGGGCCTCTGTGGTCTAGTGGTTTACTAGCTAGTTAACTCCCAAATACTGAACCATCAATGTACATGTATAATCAATGTTTTGTCATGAACGCACATTCAAGACCACCAACTTCTCCCTAAGAGTACACAACTTTAAATCACATTGCCCCTCTCAGCTTGGGTTTAAACCCCAGTGCATATAATAATAAGAAACATCTTCTTACATGTAGGTCACAATAGAATAAATCCAACTTCAGTTCTTTATACATGAAGCTTTACTTGCAGACAGTTGGGGCTTTTTATTAGAAGTATTCATATTCTTAATGTACATGTATTTGTTTCAAATGCACATCCCTTATTTTTCATTTCATCCATTGCTTCTCACTTAAAAACGTATCCAACAGAAGCCTGAAATAATCATAATGACAAAAGAACAAAATTCTTGTAATTTTCAATTTATCTAGTGACAAAACAATTTTAACAAACTTGTCAAATTATGATACAGCAGGAACTGTTGTTTTTCGGTAATGCTTAGTTAGTTATAGCAAGATTCTATTTGTGGTAAATATATTAAATTGTAATCCCTGTAAAATAGTTTCCTCATACCCTATACGGTGTGATTACAGGTGAAGAAGTTCAATCATGATATGACAATTATAATTTGTTGGTGATGCTTTCTATTTGGGCTCATAACATGTTTCTATAATTTGGCTTTGTGTTAACAGCTGTAGTTTGATATCTCCATTGTTTGTTATGTTTACAGGTGAAGAAGTTGAATCAGTTAGACCAAGATGTTGATATTGATGTAGAGAAAGATGATACTTACAATGCCGATGATGGTAAGTAACATGATATGATGATACTTCTTCCAAATATCTCAATAGTTCAGTTAGTAACAAGGCCATATTACTTATATATTATATATAAGTTTTCCCAGATGGAAACACTGGCTTTAATGACGACTTTGTGTGAATGACGTAATTTAGTTGTGCCATACCAAATCAACAGTTGTCTTCATGCACGAATACAAGCACTAATTTGAAAAAGGTATTTTGCAGTATTGGTGAGGAAATGGAAGGTGCATCGTTGGGTATACTGACTGCCTTGATATGACTTAAAGGAGTCGGCCCGGTCTAATTTCCACCCATCTCCACCATGTTAAATAGCAACCGTTTGAGCAGTCACAGAGACAAACAGCTCCTATACCATACTTTCTCGTGACCATGTCACCTTTGAACTATCTTAACACAATCTATTTGCTGGGTTGAATGTGCATCATGACCGATCCGTTTTTTGCTATCGGCTGATTTCCAGAGAGGGGGCGTGTCAATTCAAATGGTATAGGTCACGCCCAGACTGATAACAGACATCTTTGGTTTTCACCGCATGGAGAAGTAGTCCTGTTAAACAAAAACAAAACACATTTAAAACATGCAGGAGAAGACAAAGCAATCACACAGTACCAATATATATACTCTTAACATAACAGTGGAAACACCTTGAAAGTGGGACTTTCAATATTTCAAAGAACTACTTTCTAGACTTCAATGACCTGGAAGTGCTTTAACACCGGTCCGATACCTTTATTATATTTGAAATAGTATAAAACCTCTGATTGATACACCATTTATAGATCAATACGTATTTCTTATTTTGGAGCCAGGTTCTAAACAATGAAGCAATTATGGATATGTTTAATTAACTAGAAGAATCAAGACGGAAACAGCTTAATACCCAATTTAAATGAGCATGTTTTATGTTACAATGCTATGATTACAAGCTATCTTACATGTGAGCAAATAAGTGCTTTTGTCACAATAGAGCTTCTAAAATTCATCTCTTATGTTTGATTAATTGAGATACTTCCTGCACAGTAAGTCAATATTTACTGAACATGCTTTCACTTCCCCCTCTCTTCAAGGGTTAAATTGACTCCTGGATACTGTTTTACTAAACAACTTAAGGAAAATATTTGCGTAAGTCAAAACTCATAAACACAGACAGTTTCTTAAATGAAAGTACAATACTGCAATGTTACATGTTATTGGAAGCATCTTGGGCAGACAATTCCAATGATTTGTTACTTTGCAATAATGCTTAGCCCAAAATTGTAAGAAAAGGCACTGTTGTTTTGAACTTCCACTATTTTTTAGCATAAAATGTTTAGTACAACGGTTCCCTGATGTTTTACATGGGGAATCTCTCTTCTGACTTGTGGAAGTATGATATACCATCATGGTGTTTTTTGCTTCAATTTTTATTAAGAGTTGCGCATCAGAGGTCTTTCTCTATCTTTAATATGCTGTGCATCAAAAATAAATGTTAAATTGGTGTGAAATCCAATCAATAACTTAGATACCTAATATGATGTTTAAACTGTGAACTATGCCACTAGTCTATCATAAGTGAAACTTACTGTATATGATTCTTCTTTAACCCTTATAGTGTTAGAACCGTCTTCATGCTTATGCATCTAGTTAGATCCTGGCCAGCACCAAGTAAATTGGTGGCTGGCCTGCAATCTAACCTGTTTGCTGCTCTGAGTATCTTTCCCCAACAGAATTAAGCCAATATTTAAGGTTTTGGAAAGCAGACAACACAATAGTCTTTCCAAGGGTTAAGAGCAAACTTTTTCAGTATGCAAAGTACAACTTATGAAGCAGCATCGTTTAATAAATGAATACATGTACTCATAGTCCATGTCATTTGATTTGCAGATCTTGAGACTTTCAACCATTACCCGTTTCAATACCCTACTCGTATGTAAACAGAATGCATCTTATGTTTTCTACTCTAATGTGTTTTGTGCTCTTTGTTATTTTTTATCAGTTTATTCTTTTTTCTTTTATAACTTACACAGAATGTCTCAGTCAAATGGATATTTCCCAGGCTATGTTAGTTCAGGCCAGCTGGAAAAACATTGTGATTATTTTATTATCAACATTTGTAATTAAATTATGGCATTGGTCTACACTAATGTATTTGCTTCTCTCTTTTTTCCATAATAAAAAATACATGGTTTGTAGGAGAAAAAGGAGGAAATGAAATGTAACTATGGTGTAGAAGCAGGTGTTTAGTTTCTGCTGTGTCTATTTGGTGATCTGTTTTACCCAATTATTTCACAAAGGATTTTATAAAGGGTTCAAATTAAAGATTGATGATGGCCAGTAGGTATGACAGTAATATTTCGATCTTAAAAACAATGTTATTTTGTGTTTGAACCAGTGTAACAAATAAAAACTGCTTTTTATAAGTATGTTTTTCCTTTTGTTACCTTGGGTTCTAAGTAATAAATCTTTTGAGCAGAATGATGTGTTAAAACGAATGTATACTTATGAAGTAATTGGGTAAATTATTTGTTGTAACACTCAGTAGATTATATGTGATGAACTAGATAGCCAAACATTGTCGATGATGGGTGACTTCCTTGTTTATTTGGGTATAGAGTCAGTGCAGTGATCTTGATTTAATTGAGCAAAAACATTTCGAAACACAAAGCAAGTATTAAGCTTTGACAACACTCACAGCTCCCATTGAACATCTTGGCTGACTAGACAATTTTTATTAAACAATTATTTAGGCTACAGTGATTTCTTCTTTTGCCACCATTACATGTATTCCTCAGTATTAAACAGTCTTTAGAAACCTTTATGACAACAGGAAATGCTTAATTACATTGTCTTATTTACTGACAGTGGTTTCAACCTATTATCTTATGATGGCACAATTATGGCATTTCTTCTCATTTTTTAAATTTAAGTTTTCATCATAAACAGTTTTTGTCTGGTGATAATTCTACTATGGTTCATTCACAATATTCATAAAGTAACATTGAATTAATAATATGATTAGTCTGTCTTATTATGTTGTTATTAATAGCTCGTTGTATTTTTTTTTTTCAATACCGCTTATATACATTTTAGATGTTTACCCCGAAAACCATATACTTTATGAAAACGATGTGATTGAAAGAAAATTATCTCATTCTGTTGTTGTACATGTTTAAGTAGACTCTTTAGATTGTAAGCGTAGTAGTAAACTTTGTTTTATCATATTTCTTGTGCCGACAAAGTTTGTACTTGATGCACAGAGAATTGGTTGTGTTTTCAGAATGCCTTGAATCACAATTACTTTTTTTCTTAATTTTGTGTAAAGACATGTGCTAGAAGAAAAGGAGATGGTTTTGTTTTTGTGAGATATTGATATTTACTAAAAACTTTAAATTCAAAGTTTCTTCCTTATCTTAAAACACACTGACCCCTATAACCAAAGGTATTCACCCTCGCAGTTGCTGGCATTTTGAAAATATTGCGACAAGAGAAGACTTAGGTCAGTCTGATCAACATCTCTTTTTGTGTCATTTCTTTAGCATTTTTTTAATATGAATACCTAAATTCTCTTCATTTTTAACTCGACTTTTTTGGCAATAATCAAGCTTTATTGTTTATTCACTCAACAGTCAGTGCATTCATCTCTTTGTAATTTTAGGGTTTGAGGTTGAATCTCATTAAAGAAATTGTTCTAGTCATCGGCCAATTTCCATTCAAAACCAGATCATAACTCAAAAAGATAAAAGCAAGCTGTTTATAGATAATGTTGTTGGTTATAATGGTGTATGGTGATTTTTTGTACTAAACACAGAATGATGTTCTGGGATTTTAATGGGGAGAAGAATCTGCAGTGATTGGTAATTAATCCATCGTCCACAATACTTCTAAACTCTCTGAGTAAAGTCTGAAAATTTAACATTTTGAAATTGTGTAGAAGATGTTGAAACAAAAAGAAAATTGTTTGTTAACAATAATGACATTTGACCAGTTTGCTGCAGACGACTAGAAACGAGCAATTTCCCCTTTCCCCACAATGTTTTCTGCCCTATCAGAAGATTATTTTTTTAATTTCATCATGTATTTTGAAATGTCATCTGCAATCTTTTTCAATTTGGGACAGTCAGATATTTGGTGTTTGGGAAAGGGTCGAGGACAATTTTCCTACTTCATACATCCACTGCGGGAGTAGAGATAAAGTAAACCAAATTTCCTGCGTGGCCCAGGGGTTAAGATGGCGGATTGATCTTCAGGGGTGAGGGGTTTGAGCCCAACACATACCTCTGGTTTGGTGGGATTTACATTTGGCAAGGCACTTCCAACGCCTGGCTTAGTACTGGTGAATCCAGGAAAGCTGTAATATTAATGAGGAAATTGTTGACACAGTGTTAACCCCACATAAATAACAGATAATGTGTTCAAATCTGATTTGTGTGACTGTCATCACAAGTTGATCTTGCTTACAGAGTGAGAAGGTTTCTTAGTTAATGGTATTGATTTTTATCGTCTGAAGCCTCAGCTCTGCCACAAGGGATAGTAGAAATGTAAACTGAGCGTCTTTTTCTGTTCCTCTGGACATTTTAAGATGACATATGGGGTAGAAATATCCAGGCAACTGAAGCCCATTCTCCCACATGGGAATTTGTAATAGGGTTATACTAAAATCAATTGTAGACAGCAATAAATTCAATTAAAAAAAATTTACTATGATATTAGGTAGAGTAATTAACTTTTGTCACAGTGTAAACTTTCATGCAGATTCAGTAAAGTAATGTATCATAGGGTAAGGAGATAATCGTATCTATGCCATTGTTCTACTTGTTTCATCAAACTATATTGTTCAGGTTTCAACCATCAGTCAACTCATCAATTCATTCAGAGGGGTTGTTCATAGTCCATTAGGGTGTTTAACCCATTATCAAGCAATAACATCATAATTCTGACCTGTTTGTTGCAGACGACTCTGGAAAACATTGTGTGAAAAGGAAAAAATGCTCTTAATGAGCAATTTCTCCTTTTCCCACAATGTTTTCTGCCTTATATCAGAAGATAATTTTTCAATTTCATCACATTTTAAAATGTCCTCTGCAAACTCTTTCAAATCGGGACAGTCGAAAATCTGGCCTTTGGTAAAGGGTTAAATCGATCAATTTTATATTAAAAGGAGTTGTTTATTGTACATCATTAAAACAAACTATTTGCTTCAATAATTTGATCTTGAATTTAGTCATAATGGTTTCGATGTTTCTAAAAGAAAAGTGTTTTTACTTCTGTTTTTTGATAAATTTCAGTTGATTCCTGGCTTGATGGGGACAACAACAACAATAAAGATGATGAAGGACAATTGGACCAGCAATCTGCCGACTCCCAGGAGCGTATTTATTCCGGACGTACAAGCCCTAAAAAGCGTTACAATGGTAACAGCGTTGACAATGCACTGCGACGGGGAACCAGTGAGAACACAATAGACAGTTTTGACAATGCCTATTCTAGAAAAGTGGGCAGTGCTAGCAAGTCAAGAAACAATGTAGACACCGATGATTTCTTTGATACATGATGATTCGTCTTGTGTTGTGGGACATAGACGTATTCAAACAAATCAAAACATGTTCACTGTTGTTTTCTATCATTGCGTTTTCACATTTTGTGGGTTGAAATCTTGTTTTGCTGTCAATAATGGAATACCCAATACCCCCACAAGTCTTAAAATCTTCACAAAATAACTTTAGGATGAATTGTGACAAAGGTTTGATTAACCCTTACCAAACATCAAATTTTCGACTGTCCAAATTTGAAAGAGTTTGCAGGCGACATTTCAAAATGTGATGAAATTGGAAAATAACCTTCTGAAAGGACAGAAAACATTGTGGGAAAAGGAAAAATTGCTCGTTACAAGCAATTTCTCCTTTTCCCTCAATGTTTTCTAAAGACGTCTACAACTAATGGTCAAATGTCATCATTGATTGGGAAAGGGTTTACACATGTTAATTTTTCTTTTTTCACAGTGATTATCATTTTCTTTATTTGTGTATTTATGTAGAATTAATTTATTTGTTACATTAAAATCTGTGTAAATGCTATAAATTAGGGATTCCAAAATTATATGCTTTAGTTACCCAACTCAAGCCTGTGTGTATTATGAGCCCCTTACTCCATAAAACCTCATTTTGATGCATCTCTCACAGGAGACTAGAAAACACGGTGATGAAAGAATGAATGCTCCTAATGGGCAATTAATCCCTTTCTCACAGAGGTTCCTACAAAATATCATGAACAAATTACATCTATTTCTTGCCTTTTCTGTTGCCTGCAATGACTTTGAATTTGGGTCACTTACATGTTTCCTTATTGGGGATTGGGTAAAGATTATCCTTTATTGGACAATTATGAGTTTTGAGAGGCAGACTGATGATAACTATTGAAATCTTGTATAGAAAGGAGAAACAATTAATTATATTCTTCTACATGACGTATATTCGTATTTTCACTTTTCCATTGCTCTTTATTTTCTTTCAATTTGGGATATGAATTTTTTGCATTTGTTATAGTTTGTAATGATTGCTTTTTAACCCTTGTCTTCTATATCAATATGACAAGAATAGAATGATAAATAGTTTGAGGGTTCAATGCAAGACTAAACTAAGTCCTCCGTATACATGAAGCACTTACTATTCAGTAGTATTGCACTGAATACCATGTTTATGGTTTTGGTAGAGTCAAGTATACTGTAAGCCATTAATCATTTCACACTACATTTATTTGTAACTCTTTGGTTTTGTGATATGCATTTTTCTCTTTTTTAAAGATTTTTTTCTGTGTATAAAAAAACTTATTATTTATAATATTTTATGTATACATGTATATTGTGTGTTGTAGATTTGATATTTTGTTATGTTTCTAAGAGTTTATATATTCATATACTTTGCACAGTTACTTTTTTAAACCATTTTGAAGGTCTTTGATACAACAAATTTGAAAAGAAAAACAACATACCATGCTTGACAGAGTAAAACATAACGGCAAAATATATTTTTCTATTTCACTGAAGGGCAGTCAGTATCTTTTGTAAAAGCATGTTAGGTAGATATAGTACAGTATAAGTTATCTGTGAAGAACTATTCAAACAGATGATTATATAAATATTAATGGTAGCTTTCTTTCCTACGGACAATGACGTTTTTTGATACAACATCATGACTTTTTGTATGCTGTGAGATTGAAATATCATGTTGTAATTTTTTAATTGCTTAGGGTTTTTTTGAACCACTTGTTACAAACTATGCAATTGAGGCTATTGAGTGGAAACATGTTTAAATGTTTGTTGGTTATATGTCAGCTTATAAGGAATTGGATCAAAATCTTGCATTTTTAGTCATTGAGCTTAAGTCTCATTTTCTTCTTGATTTAGATGACAAATTCAGCAAATTCAGAACTTAATGGCCTTTCATATATTACTTAATGCTGCATTAATATTGCATATCACAGAAAAAAAAATCTTCCCTCATATAAAATATTTTGTTGCCAGAGTCAAACAAAGTACATGTAGATAAATTCTTTCCTTATGTCATCAATATAGTTTTGCAACACCTATTTTGCAATTTAACATTCGAGCCAAATAACAGGTGACATCAATTGGCCCATGTTATGTAAAATAATGTCTATACCCTTATAGGGCTATAAGTACGGATAGCTTGATACAACCCATTTATCATTTTGTGATGATGATGTGAATCAGGTACGCCTCTGTGGCACTTGGGTAATCTTCTAAAAATAGATTTTTGTGTAGTCTGCTTTCCAAAACCTTAAATATTTGCTTACTTTTTATGAAGGAAGATACTCAGAGAAGCAAACAGGTTAGATCACAGACCAGAGCCAATTTACTTGGCGGCTGGCCTGGATCCAACCTGTTTGCATAACCATCTAGTCGGTTCCAGCATTGTAAACGTATAAATAAGCATAGTAGGCACATCAAGAACTTTACTTAAGGGTTTATTAAGTGGTGCTACAATAATGCAATAAATGATTAATATTCGTCAAAATTACAGTTCTAATGCAAATTTTTTATTTGATGCAAAAATGCACTTACAAGTAAGAGCTTTCAACATTTCTAAAATATCAATTTCTATAATCAAGTTCACCCCTATTAAATTTGAGGTTCAATGCACATCCTTGAGCAAGACAATATCCTAGTCTAGTCCTGAAAGATTATCTGGTAATGAAATTTCAATAAGTGATACATGTGTGTGTGCAGGGGTAGGGCTCTTGTACCGAGGGTCCCGGGTTTGAATCTCCGTTAGGCGGGGTGAACATTTCCTGGACTAACCCACAAACCGGCTCGATTACTGGTTTAGTATCCAGGAAGTAGTCATCGAGAGTGGCTTTGAACAAGCTTTAAGCTTCATTTACAATCGATGTAAAACAAATACGGTGAATGTGTATCACTTAGACACAGTAATCAACCCCATATAAAAAGTTTATTGTTAATAGCTACCAATTTCTCATTTTGTCCATAATATTTCTCCTTATTTCAACAGTAAGAATGTGTTCTAAATGGAAATTTCAAATTCAGCTATTATTGTTGATCAATTATCATGAATTACACGCTATACCGAGTATCTATAAATACCGCTGGAGCCGTCCTTAATGTTCAACCATGTGGTTCGTCCTCCTGCATTATTTTATAAATGCTACAAAGCTTACTTGTTGAATTTATAATGAGTGTCGCTCTATTGTTAATTGACTGTCTTCAGAAGACTGGCAAGTATTGAATATACCGCATCATAATTATTCATGCATGGAAGGCAAGACGGCGAATGTTGGTCAACAATATTTGTCATTAACTAGTTATCACTTTAATTGGCCTGCAGCCGACAACTTCAAAAACTATCCATTGATGGAAGAAGTGCATGTTACATATACCAAAGTTAGAGAGAAAATATTCCTTTTCTTAGAATTCCTAAATTAATGATTCTTGGTTTGATTTTGGTTTTAGATATTTATTCTTTATTTTCTACGAAATCCATGCATCTGCACATGCAGTCCTAAGTAACTTGAAGTGACAATTCTTGAAACATTCAAGAATGAGTGTTTTCGTTCTAATCACAACTTTGAATTTTTTCTACTAGTAATCTAGAACAGAGTTATTGTACAAGTTTTTAAGAATTTTTCTTTACCAATCATTAGTTGTCTATTAAAACAGCAAGATCATGGTGTAGTGGTAACCTAGAATTGCCTGTGACATTTATTGTATTGTGTTATTTTCTATTGGAGGGCAAAATTCATCATTCTTCTAGTATCTGCCAACAATTCAAGGAACCTGACAATCATAAAAGTCAAATCATGGTATTGGCAGTACAGGTCAAACTCCATATAAGAATGAAACCTGTAATCATTACTTTTTTCTTCAGTGTTATTAGCTTTTGTTTCCTTGAAAATTGCAATAAATTGCTTCAAAGCCTTCAAAGTATAGGTACTGGTCAATTTGAAAAAAACATTTCTGTCCATGTACAAATGTATGTTAATGTCTAGAGGTATGCAAGATTACAATCAAATAAATCTCAGATAAAATTTATGTAATGTGTTAACTTTTTTGTGAACTCTTTCCCTAATAAAAGGTTGTTGCAATTCCAGTTGAAAATGAAAAAAAGGTGGGTACAGAAATTCCTTTTACATGCTAAATTATTTCAAATTAACATTATTTCTAGGTTTTTGTAGAGATTCTTTATAGATACAATGTCATGTCTTGTGTATGGCCAATATTTGGTTCATCAACATGTCAGAGAGCAGCAAAAAAAACAAAGGTAGTAATGTTACTTTTATCTTGACTATGGCTTTGTCATTTCCTGCAAAATAAGTATGGGAAACAACTTGGGCTGGGACGGGTACCCAGAGTACAGGCCACTACCCGACGTCATTTTTACCGGGGTTAATGTGAGAATAAGCACTACTTGACGAGTGAATTAGAAGTTTCTAAATCCCAAACTAGCAATCATTTATCCTCAACCAAATTCTGAACATGTGTACAAATATGTCACCCACACTATACCCTCCAACTTGAAAGCTGCTATTCAGCTATAGAAACTATCAGCATTTTTATGTTCCGATTATCACAGTAAAACAAGTGCCTGTAACTGTTGCTCACTGCCATTATACATTAGAACTGTGATCTAAGGAAAGGAAAATTAATGTATCTAAGGGAGAACAATATTGGCTCAGGTATCTGGGTAGTCAATTGCTATCTGTCCCAGCCCTAGAAACAACCTTGGAGACTAACATGCAGCATAGGTTGTCTCTGTCACAATAATTATGTGCTGTTAATTATGGATACCACCAACAGTTGCCAGAAAAATCTTTTCTAAAATGGGGACCTATTCACTCAACATGTTAAAGGCACTTTTCCTCAAAAATAGAAAGATGTCACAAAGCCTTTGTAAAGTATGCTTCTCCTGAAGATTTTGGGTCATACCGTTTTTTTTTATCTACATGCTAATTGAAGTTGATAGATGGGTAAGGGGCATGTCAATATCTTTTAGGTTAGTTTTCCCAAATAACCAGTACTAGGTTAGGGGTCTTGAGCATTTTGCCATTAAATGCTGCCATCCAGGTTTAAACCCAGGACCCTTTTAGTTATAATTCGCAATTTTAACCATCGGCCATACACAAGTCTCCTGTTGGCACAAGGTTTTTCGAATATTCGGTTTCTTCTTTCAGCTTCAAATACAGACAGCATCACTCTTGAGTAGTTTGGCCATCTTGCAGACTAGGGTCCATCACAACCAGGAGCTTGTTATTAAAAAGATTACGAGAAGAAAACGCATGTAAAACCATTCAGTGCAGACATTTCAACAATGGAAAAATAGGGTTTGTTCACTCATATCCAATTAAACGAGCAGTTTTATTTTCTTTCATATCTGGCATAGGAGATTGTGCATTTTCAGTTGCATTGGGAATCTCAATATAAGATGCTTTGTTGCTAGACAGCATCTTTTTAAAGAAAATGGTCTTCCTAGATGTACACATTTTAGCAGGGATTTATTTCGTTTTACATTCCAACATCTTTTTAGTCAGTTTGCAGTGCTCAAGTCCTTATGCATGGGTAAAATTCCATATAGCTTTAAGACTGGCCTAGCAAGGTTGAACCATCAGCATTCCTTATTGGGACTGCATCACATGAATAATATCCGAATGTTATCATCACCAGAATTTGAATCCACATAAGAGATTTACCTTGTAATATTGAGTCCTGTACCCTATCCACTAGGCCATGGAGGAAAGGAAAACACAGGATTCATTTTTTAACTTTATTTCAATATTGAGAAAACAATTTCAGTTACAAATTAATGTCCATGATAGATTATGCTCAACTTCAACAACATAAAAATGAAGGATGATGAATAAAATGGAAACTGGATCAATGAAAAAATAGGACAGAAATTGTTTGATCAAAACTGAAAATGAGCTAAATTAACAATAACAAAGTTACTTATGTTCCTAAAAGGTAGATGTGATTAAAGATGGATTTATTAGAAAAAAAAATGGGCTATACCAATAAAAATTGCACCAAAAGATTCTTAAAGTAAAAAAAAGGGTTGGTTCCTCAAACCATCCATGATGCCAAATGATGAGTTTCTTTAAGAAAATCCATGATGCCAAATGATGAGTTTCTTTAAGAAAGTGCAACAGCAGACTGGATGCCAGACTTGGGCAAGTCTGGTCAACCATTGCAGTCTTTCCCTTTTCAAAATGGACAAGTGTTGAAGTTAATGTATCAAACAGGCAACTGTGTTAGTCATGCAAGTTCATACATGATGTGCACATTGGGACATTTCTGGATCATGAACTGAACAAACATGTATGCTTTGTTAATGCTCTTTCACACAGATCCTTACACAGAACACAATTGGACAAGATGAACATATCCAGATCTTGATGGATCAAACAGCAAGTATTCAAAAAAGTTCTAAGATGTTGTAGGTGGATGCTATACAGCAGGATGAACAGACCACTTTAATCAACCTCTTCCATCTGGGATGCATCATCGTCTCCTTCCAATGGTGGCATGTCTTCTGTTGATGCTTCTGTTGAATCAACTGGAGTAGCTTCATCTTCATCAATACCTGCAGAAAAAGCAACACATTAATCAACATGTAACAAACAGAAGTAGTTTTATTTGGGTTTCTTATGGCCTAAAACTAAATGTAAGCAGCTGGAGTTCCGGTAAAAACAATTTTGTACTCTGTACCAGCCTGAAATTATCAATCCTTTCTCATGTTTCCAAGTCATAGTTTGTCAAGTCATTACTCTCAAGTAGAAATGAAAGTGGTAGCAAGGTTAGCAATTATTTGGAATGGACAGGAAAAAAGGCTTGGTTAATCCAATTGTCAATATCAAGCTTATCGAACACATATTGACAGCATGTGCAGACTTAACAAAGATGCCCAAATTAATGAAAAAATGGATAATTCTTTCAGAAATTAAGGAATAAAAGAGTCTACATGCAGCATACAAGTATCTAATCAAGACTGGCTATGTAGCCCAACACATTCTAGACAAAATTAGGTGCTTTCAATCTATAAGTATATCCAAACACATTTCCAAGACATTCATATGCATGCACTTACCAAGTCCAAGTTTGATCATTCTGTTGATCCTGTTGGCATGTGTGGCTGGGTCCTCCAGAGTGAATCCAGAGGCAAGGAGGGCGGTTTCATACATCAATAAGACCAAATCCTTCACAGACTTGTCATTTTTGTCCACATCCACTTTGTCCTTCAAGGCTTTGATAATGGAATGATCTGGGTTAATCTCGAGATGTTTTTTGGCTGCCATGTAGCCCATGGTGGATGAATCACGCAGAGCCTGGGCCTTCATGATCCTTTCCATGTTTGCTGACCAACCATACTGACTAGTGACAATACAGCATGGAGAACTGACAAGACGGTTAGAAACGTTCACCTGAAACACAAAATACAAGAAACATGACTATGTATCATTTTACATCAGAAAAATATCATTTCTGTTAAAATGCATGCCTGGCTAATGATTGGAGGAAGACACATCATTACTGTTCATGAGCTGGTCAAGCCTGGTAAAAACCAATGACATGCCTTATCCTAGTCAGGATCTCTCATAGACATCCAAATGCAACACCAGGAGTTCTGGTTCTACTTTCACTCCAAACCACCTAGTTCCTTAATAAAAAATACCACTTCCTGGAACAATTTCATTTCAAAGTTCTCTAAATGCATAGATAATATCTTAAATTGGTTACCAACATATAGCCCAAAAAACTATGATGACTATTAATTCTGAACATGCAATAAAAATCAAGTTATCATGCAATATCATAAGAGAAATAACAAATGCATTAAAAAAGCGTTAACAGCTACACCATGAGACCCAATGGGCAATGTGTCTTATTTCAATCATGTAATTGAAATAACTGCGCAAAAATTAAAATGCAGTGATTTACATACCTTTTCTACTTTCTTGTCCAGGATTTCTTTCATTACTTTGCACAACCCTTCAAATTGTGCAGTTTGTTCTTCACGTTTCTTTTTCTCCTCTTCATCTTCGGGAAGTTCAAGGCCCTCTTTTGTTACACAAACCAGGTTTTTCCCCTCAAATTCCTTCAACTGTTGGACAGCATATTCATCAATAGGGTCCGTCATGTATACAACTTCAAACCCTCGTTTGATGACTCTTTCAACAAAGGCAGATGTCTGAACTGCATCTTTGGACTCGCCTAGAAGAAACCAAAATGCAAAATATACATAGATAACAATGCATAATTATAGAAAAAAGTAAACAAGGATAAACCATGGGTGTATCTCAGGGGATAGTCCATTGAACATCTGTGAAAAGTATGGAATAATGCAGAATGTTCTTCAGCTTGAAACTAGAGTGAAACAAGCTTAAATGTGTGAAGTGCAGTGATTTTTTCAAAATTAAATCAATGGGCTTTTTGGACCAAAACTTAAAAATCAATGGGTTTTTCTATAGAAAAATGATTAAAATGAATGAAATCAATGAGTTTTGGGGAATTTTTATGAGATTTTTTGGGCCAAAAAATATCACTGCAAGTGCATAATCATGAGAGCATTATTCAGTCTTCACAGATGTATTATTGGATATTCTATTTATCAAATCTGAAAACAATTATAAAAGTGCTTTCTTATGGGTCTACTAGTGTGTCAAGTGCATAATCATGAGAGCATTATTCAGTCTTCACAGATGTATTATTGGATATTCTTTTTATCAAATTTGAAAAACAATTATAAAAGTGGTTTCTTGTGGGTCTTTTAGTGTGTTCTTTAAAGAACCATGATGTGTATGAAGATAAAAAGTGATTTTTCCCCATTTCAATTTTCAATGATTTTATCTTCATAAAAAAACTGAAATAGGGGAGGGGGGATATCAGTGAATCTTGCATTTTTGACCAATTTGATTTAATTTGAGGCCATCAATGGATGAGTTAAAGCAACATATATGCCCTTTAACTGGGCTACAAAAGAAATGCCACTAAATGGTTGAAGAGTTGACATCATTTCCATATCCGATCTGAATTTAGTACTCAAATCTGATGTGCTGCAAATAAAGGCAAAATAACATACCAGTGATGTAGTAAATGTCTTTTTGGTTTTCCTTCATCCTGGAAAGATAATCTTTGAGGGATGCCATTTCATCTCCAGACTGGGATGTGTAGTATCTCAGGAAACCAGCCAACTTTTTCCTGTTGGTCGAATCTTCATGGATGCCAAGCTGTATCAATGAACAACAATACATTAGTCAAAGCAAAGAAACTCGAAACCTAAGGTATCAGCAGCCAAACAATTGTTAACTTCAATACTAACAGTGTCCCTGATACAAAAGAATCACAACTTATGGAAGATTGTGGTTCCTTGAATATTCCAGTAATATGATTGGCCATTTTATGGATGATGTTAGGCCATTTTACTGATGACCAAGGAAAAAAATTAACCAGACATCTTGTGAGCCAAGCCTTTTAGATTCAGTATAGAGCATTTTCGGTCATCTATTTTCAAAAGTCCAAAATTTTGGTCAAATGAGTAATTACTTATTCATGAAACCTATTAACCATTTCAATAATAATGTGGCGACCTAACATGTCCATCCTGACCTAAAGTTTTGCTCGCATGTAAAAACAAAAATACCCTTTAAAATTAAAGTCTCACATGGCAAGATGCAATATTATAAATGTTCAATGGTACAACTCTGCCTAAGCAGACACTCTTTCAACACAATTTCTATGTGAATTTTTTTGTTTTTTTTAATCTGCATTCAGCAACGCCAATTTAAAAATGTGTTAACCAGATTTTAAAAAATGATCAAGTTGAGCATAAAAATCACAAAAAACTTACTTTGAGGTTCTTGCCAAATTGTTCGTAGAATTTCTTGTAATTGTCTTTATCTTCACATACATCATCAAAAAGTTCTAGAGCTTTTTTCACAAGATTCTTTCGAATAACTTTCAGAATTTTGCTTTGTTGCAACATTTCTCTGGAAATATTCAATGGCAAGTCTTCACTGTCAACAACACCTCTGATAAAGTTCAAATACTCTGGGATCAAATCTTCACAATTGTCCATGATGAAGACTCGTCGCACGTACAGTTTGATGTTGTTCTTTTTCTTTTTATTCTCAAACATGTCAAAAGGTGCTCTTTTGGGCACAAATAGGAGGGCTCGGAATTCCAGTTGTCCTTCCACAGAAAAGTGCTGTAAAGGAAAAAAGAATATTCAGACCATTGATCTTTATATACATTTTTATTTAAGAGGGTGAATCTAATTGTAAATTCTGGTATTTGTTATTTTAGACATGTGACAATGTTTATGTCAGAATAGATAAATTCACTATGTTTCTTGTCAAGATGCATTTATTCTTTTACTTGGTTTATTCAATCATGAAGGATTTTATCAATGATCAAAAACAGTAAGCAAAAATGAAATATAAATATGGTCATTTTTTTCGTGATGTTTGATGCACACAATTTGACTAAGTGAAAGTCCTTGTGACAAGCCATTTGTTTGTCTAAGATAAAGTAATTTGGGACAGCCCACAATGAAAGGCGGAAAATTGGTCTGTTTTGACTATATACATCCAAGTTGACAGGTCTCCAAACCTTAAGAATCCTTGAACAATGCTTTATACCAATGTTCACAAGGAAAAAATGAGTCAATTGTAATAAGCAATACCTTGACAGCAAGATGATCTTCCCAATCATTGGTGAGGGATTTGTAGAATTCTCCATACTCTTCAGTTGTGATGTCATCCGGATTTCTGGTCCAGAGAGGTTTTGTTTTGTTCAACTCCTCATCCTCCTGGTACTTCTCCTTAATGGTCTTCTTTTTCTTCTTGTCTTTTTTGTCGTCATCATCACCATCATCTTCAAGATCCTCAACTTTTGGCTTATCTTCTTCAGACTGAAAACAAAAAAGATTCATCCCTTAACATTTGACAACTATGTTATGAAATAAGGTACAGAATTCACTTTCAATCAAAAATCAGAACCAACAGCAGGCTAAGACTGACTAGTCTTAAGAGCTTGTTTTTCAAATGTTACAAAAGAACCAATCAAACAAATAGGGTTAATTAGACTTCATGAAAACTTCCTAGGCCCTTAACAGACTGAAACCCCTGTGGTAGGACAGATTTTTACATAGACAAAGAAAGTGTTTAGTTCACTCCTAATGGGACTGGCTCTCAGACTATCAGGAAGTCTGGCATTATGAAAATTGGAATGTTTTAACAAAGGTATGGGATTTGTACAGATCAATATCTGGTTCTACCAAATATCCCGACCACCATAATGTATCATTTCCATTCCAGTACATCTATGCATTGGAGAATTTTCTTCCTGTAACCCTAAGTTACTCCCTGAAGTAAGTAGAAGAAAATTGATATCTTCCAGATTTCTTTTCACCAATATTTGAAATGCCATACCTTCTTTTCTTCATCCTCATTTTCATCTTCCTTCTTTTCTTCTTCATCATCAGAAACTTCCTTGTCCCTCTCTTTCTCGCATACCAGACTAATGGGGTAGCCAATGAACTGACTGTGTTTCTTTACAACCTCCTTAATCCTCTTCTCCTCCAAATATTCAGCCTGATCTTCCTTAATGTACAGGGTGATAATAGTCCCACGCTCAAACTCAAATGGAACATCTGCAGATGTAAAAGCAAGATTTTTTTTTTAAAAAAATCAATTTATTATTTTACGGACTTTTGAATAACATAATAACTGAATTACAGTTTCATTATTGCAATAACCAAGTTGTATGCTGTTGGAATCGGTTTTACAAAAATATTTTTTGCTCAATTTTTATCATTGTGACACTATAAGACTAATTACTATGAGCTTATTTGCCCAAGAAAGCCTCTCAGTTAATAAAAGTTGTTTTTTTAATCTAAAAAAGAGAAATTCATTATTTAACGAGCTTTCCAATTTCAGAATCAAAGTCATAAATTAATGACTGGAACCAACCTTTCTCCAGAAACAGTTCATGAAGGGGAGAACTAGCCTTTTTACACAAAATATGGATAGAGACTTACCTGTTGTATTTTTAATGGTAAATGAACCACCAGCTGAAGATTCCCAAGTGTACATTTCATCATCATTGTGTTTGGAGATGACGGTCACCTTGTCTGCAACCAAATAAGCAGAGTAAAACCCTACACCAAACTGTCCAATCATAGAGATGTCTGCACCAGCTTGTAGAGCCTCCATGAAAGCCTTTGTACCAGACTTGGCAATGGTTCCCAGGTTGTTTACCATGTCAGCCTTGGTCATTCCGATACCAGTGTCAACAATGGTCAAGGTCTGGTTTTCCCTGTCAGGAATGATTTTGATCTTCAGGTCTTTCCCAGAGTCTAATTTCGAGGGATCTGTCAAGCTTTCATAACGGATCTTGTCTAAGGCATCTGAGGAGTTAGAGATCAACTCTCTCAAGAAGACTTCTTTGTTAGAGTAAAATGTGTTGATGATCAAACTCATCAACTGGGCAATTTCAGCCTGAAACGCAAAGGTCTCAACCTCTTCCTCCATGTTCTGCTGTTCAGGCATCTGAAAGGAATATATCAAAGGTAAAAATAAAATGCCTCAAATTCAATACAAGGAATTATAAAAAATAGTATTATTCAAAAAATAATTTGACATGAAGATTGCTTTGTAGCAAAATTTCAAAGGATCAAAATAGTGTCGAGACTTTTTGAATTTGGATTTTCGGATTTAAAGCACATAATTGCCATTCACAGTCAATTGATTTGTCGAACTAATTTGAAGTGATCGGAAAATATTGAGAAATTTTTGAATCGGGCAATATCTCCAATCACGTCAAACTTTCGAACCATTCATGGAGGACACTGCGACAAAAATTTTGTCGCACCGTTTGAAGAGCGATATTTCCATTATTACAGTAATATCTCAGTTATGAATAAATCTTTTTTCAATCGATCCAAACAATCAACTTTTTGGAATTCCTCATATTTACTTTGTAAGAACAGTTTAATTAACGCTAGGCGACGATTTTTCTGCTCCTGATCAACTTCCATTGCGCATGCACACTGGAGTGTGAAAAACCTAATTTGGCGTTTTGCAATTGTTTAACCGCAATTGATGCCTTTTTTCATTTGGTATGTAAATTTATTTTACATATCTTGTCTTATCAATTGACTTCGAATGGGAATTTTGTGCCTTAAGACCGAAAATTTGATTTTTTCCTCCACCGTTTGGATTGTTTGAAATTTCGACGTTGGGATTGCCCTAGAAGTAATGTTCCTACCGTGTCCTGTTTGGGACACGGTAGTAAATCCGCCCTCTTAGCTCTTTGGAGCAGGCCGGTTGTGTATCACAACCGCTACGATAATTCAAAAATGGGGCAACTAAATGCAACAAAACTTCACCTGATTAAACATATGCATATTTAATATCTCATACCTCAGAGTCCAAAAGTTAATATTTTTCCATTATTTTAAGAGAATAGAAGCATTTTTTGTAATCCTTATACATTTCATTTCTCAAATCCATCACTTCCGGTTTTCATTTGGATATCCAGGACTATCCTGCAACAATTGACAACCAAATTTGGTCAAATTGGGCGGAGCTAAACATGTAGGGGTATTCCATCTTTGGAAGTTGTAGTAAGGTTGTAAAAAAGGCTGGACAAACGTGTTTTCATTGGATGAGCCCTTCATGTTCAGTGGGTAATTACCATATTTTTAAAGCAGAAAGTGCGAGAAGTTGCGAAATAATCAAAATGGCCACAAATGGTTTGTTTCTCACGAAATTTCACCAACAATTAAGAAATACAACTTAATTAAGAAATTTTAGCTTCTATGAAGCTGTTTGATTTGATATTTTAGACAATACTATGCTAGGGTTATCATAAAAAGGTTATCTATCATGTGGTTGCTAAAATTGATTTTGCTCCAACAAGTGATGAGCGTGGAATCGTAATGTCGGTGGCAACCCGATAGCAGCCACAAGACGTTACGACATCGTATCTAGGATTGCCCCATCAAAATAAAAGCAATCTTCACGTCTAATCATTTTGACTTTCAATTGATAAGACATGACTTGTAAAATAAACTTTATAACCTTCAAATAATGGCATCAATTGCTGTAAAACAATTTAAAAATTAACAGTTTAAAGAAAATGGAGAAAATTTACCGGGAGCAAAAAATTGTAACCCTGTGTTTAAACATTCTTACTAACTTAATATGCAGAATAGACATGTTAAGTGCATGGATCAATTAAAAAAAGGATTGATTCACAAGTGCGAGTAATCTTATTTGATAATTTTCAATGACAATGGAAATATGGATCTTCAAACCACGCAAGTTTGACACAACAGGGATATTGCCAATGCCCTATCCCCGCTCTAAAAATTTCTCAATATTTTCTGAAAGCATTCAATTACAGTTTGACTATATTGCAAGCCAGAATTCTCAATATGTACATGTATAATCTTTCCAACTGATGTGTTTGCATACAAGTTCAAATACCGCATTTGAAATTATTTCCCATTTTGAATATCAAAGCTTAATTTTTCATTAAACATAAGATCACGTTTTAAAAAAATACAACTTTTTTCAAGTTCAAGTTAATACTCCCGAACAATCAGTATAGATTATATTTTGCCTTATTGCTAATTCTGTTTTACTTTTCTTTGTGTTTTCACCTTCAAAATGACGATCATAATAGCAAACAAAAGAACAAGAACAAAACATTGAAAAAGTATTCGCCCAGACACGCAAGGTGACCACGCCGGCAATGCCTTTGTCAGTCGATAAACAAGTACAGAAAATGATCCATGGCAAGTGATTTTTTCAACAGTCACAACATCATACATTCATTTTTTAAAAGAAGAAAACTTGATAATAAAAAGCTTGTGTGAAGCCTTTATTTTATGAATACTGAAGTTGATAAGCAGTAGCCTATCATCGAAATGACAAACCATAAATCCGAATTGTTAAATCGCTAAATAACTTTTATATCAAAATGAAAATTCATCGAAAGAACTTACCTTGCAAACAATATAGAATGCTCAAATTAATTTAGAATAGTAGTTTTCAATAGCTCTGCGTAATTGTTCAATTTTTTCCGTGTTCTTTCTCGAATACTTGCTTCACGTGTGTCGTCAACCTCTTATATCGGCTGAGCGTTTCTTCTAGAAAACGCCGGTCGGAAACATGTGCGCGGATGAACACTTTTTATAACAAAGTGAAAACTAACTTAGAATTAGTATACTTTTAATACCTTAATATCACGTTTAATACAAAAAACAACAATTTTTGCAATAAAATAAATACCAGTAAATAGAAATTCGAGTAAATTGAAAGAACTATTTACCGGAAGTGGATTTATTTCAATTTACATTATGAGTAAACAGATATATTCTAGAACATTCTCCGGAAGTTAGGAACATTCTAGACGGTATGGTACCCCCACTTGTGTCATAAGTTATCAGATTTCCATATAAATAAGGGAACCAATAAGATAAAAATAGACTATGGAAAATAGATCCAAATCGAAAACGAAAGTAGGATAGGTTTGAGTTTAAACATGATTTGACATGTTCAAAAGTTACATTGGGATGAACTTTGTACGATTTCTAGTTAAACAACGATTTGTTCGCCCTGTTGTCGGATTTTGTCACGATAAATTTATCAGTATATATGAGATTAACCCATTGTACCATATAGATTAGATTACCGTTGTTCAAATTCAAAGCATAGCCTCTTGACGACCAATAGAACAAGTGACAAATAGCATGATGTTGATGATGATGATGATGATGATGATGATGATGATGATGATGATGATGATGATGATGATGATGATGATGATGATGATGATGATGATGATGATGATGATGATGATGATGATGATGATGATGATGATGATGATGATGATGATGATGATGATGATGATGATGATGATGATGATGATGATGATGATGATGATGATGATGATGATGATGATGATTATGATGATGATGATGATGATGATGATGATGATGATGATGATGATGATGATGATGATGATGATGATGATGATGATGATGATGATGATGATGATGATGATGATGATGCAAACCACTGCCACCAATGAAATAAACCGAGCAAAAAACCTTTAACCCTTTCCCAAACAAAAACTACATTTGACTACTTTGTTGCAGACGACTTTAGAAAACATTGTGGGTAAAGAAAAAAATGCTCGTAACGAGCAATTTTTTCTTTTCCCACAAGGTTTTCTGCTCCATCTGAAGAATATTTTTCAATTTCATCACATTTTGAAATGTCGTCTGCAAACTCTTTCAATTTGGGACAGTCGAAAATTTGTTGTTAAGGGAAAAGGTTAAAAGACGCAATCAAAAACCCTGGACATCGTCCCCTGATAGATCGTCCTGTCGTTTTATGAATTTGCATGTTGTCTATAAAATACATTAGATAACAGGTTCTTAAATTTGCATAATCGTTTCACAAACGCTGCATTATTTACAAATTGGACATACTATGATGTGAAACTAGGAGAAATTGACAAATACTCCAAAAGTATTCATCTATTAAAGTAATTCTCAATGAGTAACTATTTGTATTTTTTATCATTGTGTGGCCATCATGCAACCTAAAACGTGCCCGTGGAAAATAAAGCTCTCACTGTAAGATTATATAACAATTGATATCATGGATGACTTCATAATTTTGAATCAAATTATATATGTGGACCTCCTCGGACCAAGAAGTAGGATACAAGATAAATCACCACATAACCGAAAGATAACACTATAAAACAAATATTTTATCATGACCATGTCCCTTTAAAATATTCGACAATGAACAAATCAGTTGTTGTGCACGTACAAACCAGCTCGTTCGGGGGTACGGTATTTTCAACAATTTCCCCGTTATATTACGCTTTTCCTGTAATTTACCAGTACTAAGCAAGTCCATAACTACAACCCACTAGTACAGCTAGCAGGGTTTCGTTTGGCAGTTGGCGAGACTACCCCTCATGAAAATTCGAGTCTCAAGCTACCATAATTTGACCAAGGTTGAAATGATAAATTTTTAACCACTCGACCACTGATGCTCTAGAGAGCTATAATAAAATAAGAGAGTTATGGGTGCCATTGAACAGCGGTGTTAGCGTGCACGTTTCAGCCTTCATTACAGAATTTGTATTTCATACAGTTATAAGAAATAATTAGATAAAGATATCACTGGGACGAAAGTTCCTTCTATTGTCACAATTGACTCATCATAAAATGTTACGTTTCGTACCTTGTAAGAGTCATTTGGTGTCGCTTTAACGCCGAAATATTCATGAAATGGCGTGAAACACGTGTATCATAAGACGGAATTTCTGAATGCAGCGTGGAGTCGATCATCCCAAATTAAAGTCGATAACGGAATCCGGATCAGAAATGCGTTAATCAAGCATAGATATATCATTAAGCCTATATCAGTGATGTAGATGTATAATTATAAAATAACAGTTACACAATAACATTTTATCTGATACGCAATGGTCCAGATAAGGGCATCAGAATCTTAAACATGTAACAAATAAGGAACGATTTGATGAATCCTATGTTGTGGGTACCCATAATAATCGTCTCAAAAAGACTTTTCTATGAGTATCGACAATGTAGGATTTAGATAAGTTGTAAGGAAAAGAACACTTGCATTTACCTGGAGCTCTGATGAGGTAAATGAACGTCTATTTTTGGTTGAAAAAGAAAGGTGAATTGATAAATACTCGATAAGTTGACTGTGTGTTTCAATGTGAGTACAGGAGTACTTAGTGATGGAAGGGCTAGGGACCATTTGTGTGCTGGGAATTGTGGTAATCTGCGGACTAGGTCTTACAGGTAGTTCCTCTGTTTGTGTCTCTCTGTTTCTAATTTGTCGCGCTCACTGTCTGTTTTATGCCAATCTAACTGTCTTAATTGTTCTCTATCTCTGTGTATGCTTGTCTCTATCCGTCTATGTCTGTATGTCTGTTTATCTGTCTGTCATTAATAATTTATGTTGGTTTGTCTGTCTCTCTCACCCACACCCACAGAAAAAGAGAATAAGACGGGGGAGGAGAGATAGAGGATATAATCTCGTGCTTACCGCTCGGGTTGATGAAGCTTTTCTAATCACATGGATATATCGATAGATATAGATATACCCGGGGTTTTGTTCTGGACCTAACCACCCATTCTCTCTTAGGATACTGTACGCATATTTATTTTTGACGTATTTACCGACGTGAATTGCAAATAAAGATGCACCACAGTTCTAGATCGTTTGATTGAAAGGTGCTAGAACTGGACTAGAAAACAGATCAACAAAACATGATACACATTTAATTGATCTGAAATAAATACAACGATACGAGTACAGACGACAACAGAGATCTGCATTGACATCATCTAAAGGAATATACAAGATAATTCCCCATATATTTTATTTTGTAGGTGCAGACTATGCTGAATTTGAAGGATTTATTCGAGAGCAGGCGAACAATGAGACTTTCGTCCGTCTGTACGAGGAACATGTTAAAATGTTCAAGGACCGAAACATGGTGAGAATATACAGTATGAGTTTTTGTAACCTGTGAGGGATAAATGATTCATTAATATAGACAATTGTAGTCTTTGTCGATTAACCGACGACTTTTAAAAAAACTTTTTGTTTCTTGAAGTTACCTTTGATATTTGTCCAAAAATTCCCTTGTCAAGAAATCGATCAAACTAAAAACATCAAACTAATGGATACCATGGTTCGTGCTTAAGGAAATAGAAACAGATTTTTTGTACCACTAGCATGTAGTTTCTGTCAAATATATCGTAGACCTTATAGGTTTACAGATGTTAGGTGTATGTTACTTGTTGAACCTAGGCATCATTACATTTATGACAATTTTACCTTTCAGAATCTAAAGGGCACGTTTGAGTTCAACTGTCTGGCGTACCCCAAACCAAAGGCGGAACCCACATCCGGTAATTCGTATAGACACGATCAGAGACAAGGCGATTCTTACAAAATAATATTTAAGTTTAGAGTAGATTCGAACTTGGCACCTTTGTTTTTTTTAAACACGCTATAGACCGTTCTATTCTGGCCCGACGATGCCTAGGCTTTTCAGATATAACTTAATTGGATAACAGATATACTAAATGAAGTAGCATAAACTTCAATGAACACGTAACAGAAGTTAGATGTTGTTATCACTAAATACACAAGGACGTCGTTTGGAAAGATATTTTATAAACATACACAGGCTCTCTTCAGTTAACCGCATAAACCCTGATTATTTATCAATGTTAGATAAATAACACACGAAACAGTCATGCTTTACGAATCATTGATCCAATATTTCTTGCTGCGTATTTACTAAGGGATAACATATTTATGATCATCATCAATATTCTTTTTCCGTTTAATTTCGAACAGTTCATGAGCTGACGCCCATGGATATCACAGTTGTTGCTGCTATGGGAGACTCCATTACTGTAAGTGCTTATTGAGCCCTTATTTATACTAACAAAGTACAGTACTTTTGTACAGTTCTGTATTTGTACTTCGTCGAATCTTCTGACGGCGACAGTGGTGCAATGGTAGAGCGTCGGCCTCTTATACCAAAAGTTCCGGGTTCAATCCCCGGCATGTGATGTGAAAATTGTCGGGATTACCCAACAATCCGGTGCGACGATGCAGTCACCGAGAGTGCGTTTAATAAAGATCGAGCTTCCATAACAATCGATGCAAAATAAATAAGTTCAAAACTAATCATTTGAGCTTTACCCCATGTAATGACAACATAATCCGGTGTGTTTGATATGGCACCATGTTAGGAGGATTAAGATAGGTAAATTAGAGGAATACTGCAAAAGTACACATCAAGCTTCATTTTATTCATTAATATACAAGTCATCCGTACAGGAATTGCAAAACAAACTTGTTTTCAGTTAACCCTTAACTCAGACACACGTTTGTGATTAATTCATCCATCTTCACATTGAGCCATTTTTGATAGTTAGTGAACCCATCCCTTTAGTTTCGAATAACTATAGCAAGAACATTGTTAGTTTCACTTTTATCGACCCCATTCCCCCATGTGAGATTTCGTGACTAGTCAAAATGGAAAGAAGTAGCAGACGAAAACTATTAAATATGAACTATAAGCATCATTTGTGAAAATAACCAGACAAACAGGATATCAAAAGAAACATTGCTCATTTGATAAAATTCTCTTTTTATTACAACAGTTTCTTCAATGATTTACATGGTGTGTCATATCTTTTTTGTAAGAGGTTAGACCAAGTATAAGGTATTTTTGTTGCTGATGGAAACATGATGTGTTTTCAGGCCGGCACAGGTATTACAGCAGGTACGGTCCTAGGCCTTCTGAGACAGGACAGACAGCTATCATGGAGGTAAGCCAGTTGTCATGAAGGTAAGCCAGTTGTCATGAAGGTAACCCATGGAGGTAAACCAGTTGTCATGGAGTTAAGCAATGGAGGTAAATCAGTTGTCATGGAGGTAAGAGGGGCCTCCGTGGCCTATGGGTTAGAGTACAGAACTTGAAATCACATGGCCCCTCTCCGCGTGGGTTCAAATCCTGAGAGGATATGGATTTTCATGAGAGGCAGTCTCCCGACTGACTTACGGAAGGCCGATGGTTCTACCCGCCTTGACCAGTCCTTACGTGCAGTTGAGTATGGGGTCTTCCTCCATCATTAAGAGTCGGGCATCGCTACATAACTGAAATAATGTTGATGTGATGTAAAACCCATATAAAAAATGGAGATAAGACAGTTGTCATGGAGGTAAGACAGTTGTCATGGAGGCAAGACAGTTGTCATGAAGGCAAGACAGTTCTTATTGTGGTGAGACAGTTGTCATTGTCTTAAGCCATGGAGGTAAGACAGTTGCTATGGAGACAAGACAGTTGCTATGGAAGCAAGGGAGTTGCTATGGAGGCAAGACAGTTGTCATGGAGGTTAGACAGTTGCCATCGAGGTAAGCCAGTTATCACGGAGGTAAGACAGTTGTCATGGAATCAAGAAAGTTGCTATTGAGGCAAGACAGTTGTCATGGAGGCAGGACAGTTGTCATAGAGGCAGGACAGTTGTCATGGAAGCAGGACAGTTGTCATGGAGGCAGGACAGTTGTCATGGAGGTAATTGAGCTATGTTTTCCGTAGTCTGGTTCCCTTCTGTACTCTCTTAGATTTTGTACTGGTAGGGGCGGGGAAATCTCGACTAGCCTATGGTCCTAACGCCTGTCTCATATATCTGTCTCTTACTTTAAATCAACGTTACAAAGTTGTCATTACTCTTGAATATTAAAGGTAACTTTGTTTAAGTGAATAGAAGATAGGCATGCGTTTAGATGTGTGGTGGAATTCTCACAGTTAGGACCCATGCTCCGTTCACATCCAAGTTAATCCTTTCCCAAACAACAGATTTTCGTCTATCCCAAATTGAAAGAGTTTGCAGACGACATTTCAAAATGTGATGAAATTGGAAAATAATCTTCTGATAGGACAGAAAACGTTGGGTGGAGGAAAAATTGCTCGTCACGAGCAATTTCTCCTTTTCCCTCAATGTTTTCTTAAGTCGTCTGCAACAAAGTGGTCAAATGTCGTTTTTTTTGGGAAAGGGTTAATGCTTTTCTGAGATACTCTGATGACACACACCTTTGTGAGACAGACTCCTGGCCCATGCGTTTGGCCTGTACAAGTGCGGGTTTAACACACGGGATTGGACCCAGGCTAGAGTGTCCACCCCGTGTATGGAAGGTTGGTAGTCCTCAATTGAATCCCGGGGTCTCTGTAATATAACGGAATAATGTGCGAACCGACGTTAAGCCACACGTTTTATAAAAAGAACAACGACCTATCAAAAGTAAACATTATTACTATATACTTGATGTAAGGTGTAATGTTTTCATTCCTTTATTTAGATTTTATATCATGTGTTCATTGAGACTTTATTCAGTTCGTATTCATTGCATTTTACTATTTTGACGGAATAACTAAATCAATGAAACAAATCTTACGTCCCATGCTGTTGGACGAGTGCTGTCATGATGAAATAGTAGGTAGCGAAAAGGTGTAAATACAATGTACCAGGCGAATTAACAAAGAATGACATTACTTGACAAGTAGATATAGTAGGATTTCTCTAAAGCGTAGGAAAGCCAAAGAGAATCAAATATGCATTGTGCAAGTATTGTTGGTTGAAGTTTGAAGTAGATCGGGAAAAAAATATTTATTATATACCAGTGAGTATTCCGGAGTAAATACAAACAATTCACGTGCATCAAATCAAAAAGCTCGACCTTCGGTCTCGCTAGATATGCATTTTCACACGCGACTCGAAGTAAATACAAACACCGGAAATATACTACGATGTAATACTCCGTATTTATTCACAATCCTAGATATAGCATAGATAAAATAAAACAACACATCTGCTCTGTGATATTGGGTAGAAACTAATCTCGTAAAAAGAGGAATTGCTTATTACGAGCTTTTCCTATTTTCTCACAATATATTTATTGCGTCAGAACGAGCATACATAAAGGTAAATATTTGATGCCAAAATTAGTTTGGACATAACATGCATGTCTTAAAAAATGTACAGAAGTAATGTTAAATATGAACACGTATGTTATTTCAGTATTGGGGGAGAAAGCAACATTTTCGAAGAGAAAACTTTACCAAGTAAGTACAAACGACCAATTTTATTTCACAAGCGTACTCATGGGATGCCTCCGAACATTGACTTTTAAATGACTAGTCGACAAAAACCCAGGGTTATTTAACTATACGAGATAGTACATGAGTTCAATGCAAGACTATTGAAGGCCCTTCACAACAGTCTCTTAAACAACCCTCGAATAGGAGGTATTTCGAGCAATGTTCACAGTCATTTGGTTGTCGGAGACCTGAACATACATTCATTAGTTAACTGTTATAAAAAAAATCAATTTTACAATCATTTTGACGACTTGCCTAGCCATAATTTCTCTACCATTTGCCTGTCCAACCAACCCCAACTGAAGATCATGCCACGCATAAAAGAAGGTATCACGATTGGTAACTTTAACACTGTTTTTAATTTACTCTTACCGGTGGATGAGTTATTAGTTTAAACTTTTTTATTTTACATTGATTGTGCCGGAAGCCCGAACCTTAATGAATTCATTCTCGATGACTGCTTCCTGGATACTTAACCAGTACTCGCGCCGATTTTAGGGCTAGTCCTGGCAATTTTCACCTCGGCTATCGGGGATTGAACTCGGGACCCTCGGTACAAGAAATAGGCGCTCTACCACTGTAACAATTTCGCCCATGACGAGTTATCGAAGGGAACTCCCTGACCGAGTAGATGTTCTATATGTGATTACTTGGACCCCGACCATGTCGGCTTGACTCTCGAGTTAGTTTCGGAAAGTCTATTGGTTGAATCACCGATAGTTGGTTTGATATATCGATCTATGTGCTCACCCAATTAAATACTGTACGCAAACACAGAAAGAAACTATTCCAATGTTTCTTAATCCTTTCCCAAACAACAAATTTTCGACTGTCCCACGACATTCCAAAATGTGATGAAATCGGAAAATAATCTTCTGATAGGGCAGAAAAAATTGTGGGAAAAGGAGAAATTGCTCGTTACGAGCAATTTCTCCTTTTCCCACAATATTTTCTAAAGTCGTCTGCAACACAGTCGTCAAATGTCGTTATTGTTTGGGAAAGGATTAAAGAATTAGAATGGATGTCTTCTGTTCATTTTATGTTTGCAGATATATTGCGGTTTTACAACCCCAACATTACGGGTTACTCGGTAGGATACGGATCCGTGGATTCTGAGTCCAAATCCCGCTTTAACGTGGCCAACCCAGGGGACAAATCAGAGTAAATGTTTATTTCGATAGTCCGGGTCCCTTACACGTACATGGTTGATATCGTAAAGTAGGACAGCATATTGCAATGTGACACATCATTGGAAGCGTCTTAATATTGAAATAAGACGGCATGTTTATTTCCATTTTTAGCATAAGATGTGAAGTAAAACGGTACCCTGTCCCGTGTCCTCGAAAACTAACGACTCCGTACTTAAAAACGAAGCCTTATCGATACTTAAATACGACTATCGTACTAAGCTGAGCAAGATAAATGAGCCGTATCCTCGACGTCGCTGCATATATCACGTCACTCGAAACAGAGTGTATGCTGACTCAAAATCATTGTTTAAACTTAAATTTGAGCAAAAAAGTTCAGAATTAGTTAATTTCTAGATCACATTTTTACGTCGATGCCTCTACTTGTGCTCACACTTGAGCAATCATTTTTGAGTTTAAGCAAGATATCATACCTAAGCAGTGATTCTTTTTGGCCAAAAAATCTCATAAAATTTCCCAAAATCTCATTACTTTCATTCATTTAATCATTTTCCTATAGAAAAACCAATTGATTTTTTAGTTTTGGTCAAAAAAGCCCATTGATTTAATTAAGAAAAAAAAATCACTGCTTAATTACTTTTCAAGAAAACGGGCCCAAATCTTTAAAAATCAGTCCCCCTCACCCAGCCCCACATAAGGAATTACGTTACTCTTGCAATACGGAGGGGTCAATATTAGACCCGCAACCTGTATCACAATGGTTTGTATGCTAGATTTCATTCGTAAACTTTGATATAAAGACGAAAAGAGTTATTGCGACAAAAAAGAAAACGATCACAAAGTAACATCGTACAGTTGGAGTAAATGGCTAGGTAAACTAAAGGACCAGCAAAGTTTGTATGGTTTTGTTTTTGTGGAAAACTTGGTTTAGATCGTTTGTAGTTTTACATACCAAGACTGTTACGGATATGCTCATCTTCAATTGAAATCCACAAATTGTTAACATAATGATCTGCTTCTCCTTCTTTCAAAAAGGGTTTGATATAAATCTATAAAGCCAGACACATGGATGCAATACCACCAATGTTTGTAAAATTAACCCAGGAAAGGAATCCATTGCTGATAATGGTTGTAATAATGTCACTCTTGTGGTTATATCTACTGAGTGGTACTGATAGCGACTGTTTTCCCTTGTAGAGCTATGCCTGGGCAGGCCGTATTACTAGTGGAGCGCATGAACGAAGACGAAACGGTTGACATGGCTACCGACTGGAAGATGATAACTCTCTTTGTAGGGGGTAATGACCTCTGTCATTTCTGTGAGGACAAGGTACTGTTATGATGTCTTCTCTCTTGTTCACATTTCTGTGAGGACAAGGTACTGTTATGATGTCTCCTCTCTTGTTCACATTTCTGTGAGGACAATGTACTGTTATCATGTCTCCTCTCTTGTTCACATTTCTGTGAGGACAAGGTACTGTTATGATGTCTCCTCTCTTGTTCACATTTCTGTGAGGACAAGGTACTGTTATGATGTCTCCTCTCTTGTTCACATTTCTGTGAAGACAAGGTAATTCTATCATGTCTCCTCTCTTGTTCACATTTCTGTGAGGACAAGGTAATGGTGTCATGCCTCCTCTCTTCTTCACATTTCTGTGAAGACAAGGTATTTCTGTCATGTCTCCTCTCTTGTTCACATTTCTGTGAGGACAAGGTATTTGTGTCATGTCTCCTTTCTTCTTCCCATTTCTGTGAGGACAATGTAATTTTATCATGTCCCCTCTCTTCATCACATTTCTGTGAGGACTTGGTAATGTTACCATGTCTCCTCTCTTCTTTACACTTCTGTGAGGACATGGCTATGCTATCATGTCTCCTCTCTTCTTTACACTTCTGTGAGGACATGGCTATGCTATCATGTCTCCTCTCTTCTTTACACTTCTGTGAGGACATGGCTATGCCATCATGTCTCCTCTCTTCTTTACACTTCTGTGAGGACATGGCTATGCTACCATGTCTCCTCTCTTCTTTACACTTCTGTGAGGACATAGCTATGCTATCATGTCTCCTCTCTTCTTTACACTTCTGTGAGGACATGGCTATGCTATCATGTCTCCTCTCTTCTTTACACTTCTGTGAGGACATGGCTATGCTATCATGTCTCCTCTCTTCTTTACACTTCTGTGAGGACATGGCTATGCTATCATGTCTCCTCTCTTCTTTACACTTCTGTAAGGACATGGCTATGCTATCATGTCTCCTCTCTTCTTTACACTTCTGTGAGGACATGGCTATGCTATCATGTCTCCTCTCTTCTTTACACTTCTGTGAGGACATGGCTATGCTATCATGTCTCCTCTCTTCTTTACACTTCTGTGAGGACATGGCTATGCTATCATGTCTCCTCTCTTCTTCTTATTTCTGTGAGGACATGGCTATGCTATCATGTCTCCTCTCTTCTTCTTATTTCTATGAGGACATGGCTATGCTATCATGTCTCCTCTCTTCTTCTTATTTCTGTGAGGACATGGCTATGCTATCATGTCCCCTCTCTTCATCACATTTCTGTGAGGACTTGGTAATGTTACCATGTCTCCTCTCTTCTTTACACTTCTGTGAGGACATGGCTATGCTATCATGTCTCCTCTCTTCTTTACACTTCTGTGAGGACATGGCTATGCTATCATGTCTCCTCTCTTCTTTACACTTCTGTGAGGACATAGCTATGCTATAATGTCTCCTCTCTTCTTTACATTTCTGTGAGGACATGGCTATGCTATCATGTCTCCTCTCTTCTTCTTATTTCTGTGAGGACATGGCTATGCTATAATGTCTCCTCTCTTCTTTACACTTCTGTGAGGACATGGCTATGCTATCATGTCTCCTCTCTTCTTCTTATTTCTGTGAGGACATGGCTATGCTATAATGTCTCCTCTCTTCTTTACATTTCTGTGAGGACATGGCTATGCTATCATGTCTCCTCTCTTCTTCTTATTTCTGTGAGGACATGGTACTGTTATCATGTCTCCTCTCTTCTTCACAGGACTAACCTCAACCGCATGCCGTGGAAAACACTTGGACAAAAGAAAATGTGAATTGTTTCCATGGTGTCAACCAGATATCATCCACATAATCGTCAATTTCAGTTCTTACTTTATATTTGTCATCTGCTGTCGATGTTAATTTTGAACAGTAACATACATGGTAATGGGTTAAATGAATGTTTTGCTCGAAAAGTAAATGCAATGACGAGAATACACCATATTGGTCTTAAGGTGACAGTCTATATACCATGTCAAAGATGTTTCGTTTACTTATAACAATTTTCCAAGCATATGTGTGTGTATTTTATATCTATTTATTAATAGGTGAAGTATAAAGCCGAGAATTATGTGACCAACCTACAGACAGCCTTAGATTATTTACAAGAGAACGTTCCACGTGCATTTGTCAGCCTCGTCCAGGTTCTCAACATTGGGATCGTGAGGACACTTAACCAGGGACTGATCTGTGACGCCCTACATATGTGAGTAGAGAGAAAAAAGCAATTATAACTCTCTCAAATCGTACGTGGAAGAACAACTTGTATCTTGCAACAGCGTAAACCATAAAACAAAAGAGTTTTTATCTTAGAGACGCACACACTTATCCAAGATTAATGCCTTAAAAGCTCATTTCATTAATTCAAACAAATTCGTTTTTAATCTCTCCATTGAGAGTACGTTGCATGCTATAGAGAACCCCGGTGGTTTGAAATGGTATCCGGTATATAATCCAGATACGGTTGTCCGTGTGCCGCGTTTCCCCGGAGTAGCGAGGCGGAACGAGAGCTGGAGGAGGAGACAGACTTGTACCGGAAACTGACGGAGGAGCTTATACTGTCCGGCAGATATGATACCACTGATGACTTCACTGTCGTCCTACAGCCCTTTTTTACACAGACCCAGCCACCCAATAAAGTAAGGATCTGTTAGCTACGTTACCTTAAAATTGCCCGTAGACTGTATTCCCTTTATATCATTTTGTATCATACTTATTATAGACATTATGAATGGACTGGTATGGATTCGTACCCGTGGATTTGTTCCTGTCTGTCTGTCTGTCGTCCTTAGCACTCACTGACTTGACAGCTATATAGTTATTGCATTTAGTTTTAAAAATAATGTGTTCATTAGTGCTCCTTCTCATACCCACTTTTTTTTTAAATACTTCACTGTGAGTCGTCATATGGGACAAAATACCATAATTTCATTAGTCCTTTGATTTTCTTGTTCACATGTTCAGTGTTAAGGATCTTATGGAAGATTGTCAGTTTAGATTGTCAAATAAATTTCCTCGTTAAATAAAGTCTTTATTACTATTCATTTGAGACTCATGATGAAGACATATTTCACTTTACATGTCTAGTCTTCTCCAAAACCGCAACACAAGTAATGGCCTAGTGAAAACGCAACTGAGATTAATTGTTTTATCAAATATTCAATCCCCGTCAATTAAAATGAGAAAAGCACGGGGTAGTTATTTAACGGTGTACATATTAATTATGTTTTACAGACAGGTACTGACGATCCAGACTTTAGTTACTTTGCCCCAGATTGTTTCCATCTCAGTCTGAAAGGACACCGAGCAGCTTGCGAGGCGCTGTGGGATAACTTGGTAAGACATGATGGAATTATATAGACATAACAATATAACACATAAGAACAAAACGTTCTAAATGTAAACTTGTGTTTACCAATACATGTATTACTAAAAATGCGATCAAAGTACAACAATTTTTACGAGACAAAGTTCTGATGTTTTTATGTGTGAGTGCAAAGAAATGATATTGACCCATACCTTAAATCAAATTTTATACGAATTTGAGTTTTTCTCCTTTCTGACATTTATCAAAACTTGCTTGAAATAAAAATTTTAGTATTTTGCTTTCTCTATTGCGAATGTGGGTAAGAAAACAATTTCCCAAGGTCATTGGACGATGCAATATGGATACCGTTTACTGATGCCTCATTGCTTGTATTCTAATCCCGGACATCATAATGGTTTCCTTTAGAGAAGTTATTCTTATCTGAAACCACAATTCCCATGAGCAACTTTATCTACTTGACGACGTCTCATTAATCCGCATTCGGTGTAAGTATATGGTTATGTATGTATCCAGGAAACAGAAACGAGAGGGATAGCCTAAGTGGCCAAAACTCGCAATCGATATAAAGAAGAAAGGTTTAAGCTGACCTGTTCATTAATTGTAACGTTATTGTAGCTGATAAATTGGAAACTGTCGTGACATAAGGCAACTTGTCTTTAAAAGCACTCTCTGAGGTAGAGAAAACGAGTTCAAATAAAACCGTGATATAACAAAAGCTAGACGCTCTCTGTGTATTGCCACAAGCGATGACCACGTGCCGATTGTAATTATAGGTCGAGCCAGTCGGCAAGAAGAGGACGTCCTGGACACCGAAGGAAACAATACAATGTCCGTCTGAGGTGAGTGAACCTATTGTAACGTTCGTTGAACGTTTATGCAAATTAGGAACCTAATGCATTGTTTGAGAGAAAATGCTGGTATATATATATAGACAACACAACCGCTCAGTGAACGACAGTGTTTTTCACTGTTCGGATGTGTTTGTGTCTTTGAGAGGTTCATTTGCTCGGTTCGCTACATTGGTGGCAGCGGTTGGGATTAAGACCTCTCCTTCTATCGGAGTTGCCTTCCCCACGTGTTTCCCAAGGGCCAAGACTCGGAACGAGTCTTCTCGGAAGTGGGAGTTATGTAACGTTCGTTGAACGTATATGCAAATTAAGAACCTAATGCATTGTTTGAGAGAACATGCTGGTATATATATAGACAACACAACCGCTCAGTGAACGACAGTGTTTTTCACTGATCGGATGTGTTTGTGTTTTTGAGAGGTTCATTTTCTCGGTTCGTTACACTATACTATGTCGAGTTCAAGGCCTGTGTAGGAGGTCCGACATCCGTACAATGGTCGCGCAATAATAATATCGTAGCGTTTTAAAGAGCAATGGTACAATTTAACATAACGAATCTCGTTTTAATAAGAGAATCAATTCTCACAATACGCTTTGCTTCAAGATAAGTTGTTCTGAGGGAATTAAGGTGGGGATTACTTAAGGGGTTTTAGATCCATTTCCATGACTCTGAAAATAGTGTATCCTTACTTGGAGTTAATCAGTCTGAATTCTCTTTATTATTTAAGTAGAAACGTGCAAACATCGTCACATTTCTTCAGTTTTCTCTAAGCCTTCTTAAGTATAATACAATACAGTGTACAATTCTTGCAAATCAAAGATGGGTTCCTTGTAACCTTTTCAAGTACATTCAATATTTTTAGAAGTTATGCGTAATCGTACAATATTCATATTTTTCAAAAGAGCATTTAAACCTATCCTTTATATCTGTATATTTCAGTCAAATCCGTATTTCTACACCTACAAGAATAGCGATCAGTCATACAGCCAACCTTCCAATAACCAAGATACACTTGGCGCTGTAAACGGACAAGATTTGTCGGTAGAAATGACAAGTTCCGATAATTCTAAATATAAAGGACAGTCGGTTTCCATGACCACAGTTGCTATAGTTACCGGCGCCGTTGTTTCCACTGTCTTCTTGGTTGGACTTTTGTTGATGAAAAGGAAGCGCAGGCATACAGAAGAAAGGGAAGTTCTCCTTCACACAGATTCACTGAGGATCTATACTGCTTAGATTGGTTGACTCGATCACCAGCAAAATTGACTCATGTTACCACTCCAAAAACAAGAGTTTCTATGATTCGCCTTTTGATTCTCTGGTTCCGTTACTATTTTGATTATCTTATTGTCTTAAAATACAATGACAGTTTTACTTTAATTAAGTTTTAAATAGTGTTGGGGCTATATCAGAGTAATGATAAGAACAGTGTGATGTTACTTATCCAAGGACCATGTACAGGAGCGCTGATCTTTGCAATTTTTTTTAGATATCCTGTGTGTGCAAAAAGTATGATGAAAAGATTAAATTTTAAATTTAATTGTCAGTACTTACTAATTTTAAGACAAATTTTCTATTGACCCAATCAGGAAGATCTTTAAGACAACAATCCCAATTTTATTCGATTGGCCGATTGGGGTATGCTTCTTTGCAGGCCCGTGGCTGCCTATACGCGAGTACGCGGCTGAATCCACATGGTTATGACAAACCCAAAAATCTGTCCTGACTATAAGGTTTATTCACATATTTGTGGTTCCAAAACTGTCTTCTCGAGAACTACATCAATGACCCTGAAATCGCAGAGTGAAACACATTGCACCATTATTTTCAAAATTGTCCGGGGGAGCATGCCCGACTGTACTGCTAGGTAAAGGCCCATGGCCGTGGGATAGGCTATCATCTATTACACGATTTTCTTGCATTTATAAAATTCAAACAACATATGTTTTAATCTTCATTTTCTTGGTTTCCTTTGTTCAACTTTTGAAGAAATAATAGTCCGATTGAGCATTATTTGTTTGTTTTTTGGTTCGAACTACTAGCCCAGTAAATTCATTTTCTACTGTAACTCATTTAGGAAGGTATGGGGATTTCTGTGGTAATTAGCAATCTGACAATCTACATTCACGGTATACTATGTACATGTTACATGAATAATAAAATAATTTACAATTGAACACATCTAGGTGACATTGTCGATTCCGATTGTTGAATGTGTATTGATATCTAAAATAACTTTTAGAGAAGAGAAAGTGCTTGTGGTGTGACACTGTCTCAAATAATTTCTCAGTGATCCCGGACTAAAAAAAAAACAGTAAATTATCTCTATCTTTAGAGGGGGGTGGGGGCTATGTGGGGTCATAGTACACACATTCCAGGGACCTCCATGACGTAATGATTATAGTTTTCAACTTGAAATTACATGGCACCTCTATTGGTAGGTTTATATCACTTATCAAGGTAGCGATAAATTAGAATTTTCACATGAGTTAGTCTTCTGACTTACTAACAGAATGCCAAAGCTTCGAATAGCCCTTACCAAACGCCAAGAATTTCGATTGTCCCAAATTGAGAGAGTTTGCAGACTGCGTTTCAAAATGTGATGGAATAGCAAAATAACCTTCTGATAAGGCTGAAATCATTGTGGGAAAAGGAGAAATTGCTCGTTTTATCACATATTCAAGAATATCTTGGAATAGAAACAAGTGCCAATTGAATTGAGACAAGTGCGTCGACGAGAAGATTTATATATTTTGGGGTGTAAAAAGATGAGTACACATCTCAGAGTTTTTAGGAAGAATGAAGAAATACTTTTAATATTATGTGAAACAAGCATTTTACTCTCTTTAATATATTCTTAATATAAGTTTGACCCTTGAGTCATGTGACACAAATACTTGGTTAACCCTTTCCCAAACAATAACGACATTTGACCACTTTGTTGCAGACAGCTTTAGAAAAAATTGTGGGAAAAGGAAAAATTGCTCGTGACGAACAATTTTTCATTTTCCCACAATGTTTTCTGTCCTATCAGAAGAATATTTTACAATTTCATCACATTTTGAAATGTCGTCTACAAACTCTTTTAATTTGGGACAGTCGAAAATTTGTTGTTTGGGAAAGGGTTAATCATTAGTTATCACACATTCCAGTCTTTGACTCTCTGTGTTCAATAAAAACAATCCCCTTATCCCAGATTAAATAGCTCAGGTTTAATCCATCTTTTGGCATAAAGATTAGAAAAGCTTCAACTACATTACAAAAATATTGCTAACAAGCACATTTGTAAGACACTTCAATTGGTGCACTACAAGGAGTAGAAATGCCAAAGTAAGTCGGCCCATGCTATTTGCATAAAAAAATATATACAACTAAAACCCCAATTAACTGTCAGAGAACTGCAAACCTTATCCTTTTGATGCTCCGATAAATAACTAGAAAAGATGCGCTAGAATACTGATCAGTTTTGAAGTGTTGAGTCTGTAACATTAGTAAACTATGTTGTGAATATATTGAGGGACAACAGATAGAAATACTAAAAGCACATCATTGAGTTTGACATAGAATTACTCTAACTTAACCAACAAAATAATGTAAGTTTAAATAGAGTACTTTGAAGGGTTATGGAGTCAGACAACATTAAAACTTAAAACTTGTAATAACACTGACAAAAGTCCTCATGAACAGGCTTTGTTCCTGGTAACTCTTATGCTCCCTTAAAGTCTTTTAATATTGTTTCCAATGGTCTAGCAGGGGATAAGATAGGTTTTAACATTGTGTGTCAACATCTTCGCAGTTATGTTTCAATCCTGACTAGTAATGATGGAGAAAGACCCCAAACTAAAGAGCTCCAACCAAGGTAAAGCTATCAGCATACTAATACATTGAAAATATTTAACAAGCTAAAACATGCTCACAGATAGGCCAAAATCAATGTTTCCCAATCATTCCATCATGGACCATAAGAACCGTATAATTATATGATGTATTATACTTGGGATCAATTATACAAAAACAACTGCACCATGTGATAAAGTATGATATACCAAAAAAGGCTTTTTCAGTTGTTTTTGATAGTTATGAGGCAGTACTAGGTCTTATCTATCAACATATCAATCAATATCAGAGCATAGCATAGTTCCTTTTATTGGGCCATACAGATAGGAGCAAGTTGAAATAACTACATACATCAAATAAACTGAACCAAATTTAATAAAGTAATCATCTTCATATGAACTACTTCAGCATGTAGCATCATCAATAAATCAAATATAAACAAAGAATACATTTTTCAAGTGGACATTGTACATGAAAAAAGTTTTTGTTAGCAAACACATAATTTCCAACTTGAGTTATCACTTTGACTATCAACAAGTTCACCCTCTAGAAATGGGACTGAGATTATTGTGCCTTTCTATCAACACAGAAAGGTTACCTTTGTATATTACTGAAAAGCTTGCTTTAAGACAGTGCTTCAAACAAGCCATTTCTATATTTCTCCTTATGTTTTGACTGCTTTAAGAAAAACTTCTACAAAGCCATTTCCTTTTTTATCACAATATTTTATGCTTGATTGTGATTTATAAAATGTTATTCATTCTCAAATAACCAATGCAGTTGGCTACCATTTAAACCCTAATCAAGTTTCACAATTCTGTATGAAGCAATAGGTTCAATACTGATGACTGTATACCCCATTCACGTCGTAGACTGGACAGACTTTCCTGGCACAGGGTCACTTCCAGGGCTGAAAATACAAAACTCAAAATATATAATATACAATGAAAAACAATGAAGTTATCCTGCAATAATCTACTGATATTTCTGTGTAACCACCAGAAGAAGATCATTTATGTATAAAAAATATCTCACTGTAAATTGAAGTGAAAAATATCTTGAAATACTGATTCTTTGAGTTAAGCTAAATATTTCAGACACTTATTGCTTTGTCTCCTGAACTGCAACAGATTAATGCTAAATTGAATGTTATTTGAAGGCCATGAGATACAATAAGGATAAGTAAGTATATATTTTCAAAAATTTAGTTCACCATTCACCACCATATTTTTGTTTTACGTTGATTGTGAACGAAGCTTAAAGCTTGTTCAAAGCAACTCTCTGTAATCTGGATACTAAACCAGTAATTGCGCCAGTTTGTGGGTAAGTCCCGGAAATTTTCACCTCGCCAAATGAATTCGAACCCTCGGTACAAGAGCCCGATGCTCTACCACTGCACCAATGTCGCCAAATGGGTAAAATATGAATAAATATTTCCCTTTTGCCAGAAAACCATTCACTGTTGAGCCTTTTTTGATACATTTTTGTGTCCTACAGTTATGGCATAAATATGTATTTGAGATACAAAAGTAAGTTTGGACAGATACTTCAGCCATAAAATAGCTCAACATTAAACTCTTTGTCACTGTCCATCAGTGAAAGGATACTGAATATTTCATTTCATGAAAGCTTATGAATTATTATGAAATAGAATGTTTGAAGGACGGGTAATTTAAAGCTGACTGTATTAAATCTTATTGTCACTTACAAGATATCAATGCTTACATAATTAATTTAATCAATCATTAAAAATCAAAACCATTGTGACAAAATGATGACTAAGCTCACAATGAGTGTATATTATTTAGAAATTATATAATCAAACATCTTTTAAAGTATTTCATGATAACAGAAGTGTTAGAACCATTAAGACCTCTCCAGGTATTCAATATCACAGATTATGTTTAATTCCTTAAATCTAAAACATTGACAGATTGTCATGCAATCAAATGATGAACAATTTCTTCTTTTGTCAAAGCCTTTCTTTAATCTGTCCCTGATGCATCAAAAAGTGTTAACAAGAAGAAATATGTTAAGTATAGAAGAAATACAGAAGGACAAAAGAAGATTTAATTTATCAAGTATATCCATCTAGAAACTACACCTCCTTGCTAAACAAACATACTTACATTGCTGGTTTTTTAACAGCAGGTGTCCATGTGAGTTTCTCTTTGGTTGGTAAGGCAGGGTGATAAAATGTGCAGCTACTTTTGTTCATACAGCCAATACCATACCTACAAGGCTGTAAAAAAACAGTAATATATAGTTGGTGGAAATCAAGACAACAATTAACTCTTGTAACATACAACTGTACTTATAATATTGATATTCGTATACATATGTAATATTGACACACACACACATATAACAAGAAAACACAAATAGTCTTCTTAACCACTACTAAATGAATTTGGTGACCAGACCAAATGAGAGATATCAGCGAACATCCAGTGGAAGTCAGGAAAACTAGAGTTTGTTTAATAAATACCCTATGTCTCCCAATAATTAAAATGGTCTTTTTTATGATTCAAAGGTTGTTCTATCATAATCTCTGTAATCTTGCTGAATAACAAATTTGATTGTGATATTATAACCAAATAGCATCACCATATACCTTTGCTATTTGATGCAAACATTTAGAATTAGAGAACTCACAAGCTCAAAACGCTACTATTGAATGGTCTTAACCCACTGTGTAATTTTGCTGTATACCAAAATTAGCAAGATATCATGACGTCATACGTTTTCATACATATTAGATGGGAACTTTTCAAACAAAAGTAAACAAAACCAAACCATTCATAATTTCCCATTCAAGTGCCATAGATTTGAAGCACACAAGGTGATCTTGGCAGATATTGAACATGGGTTAGATATCACAGCAACACATGGGTGAGTAGAAAACTTTCAGACCATACTGAATCACAATGAGTCCTAACTGATATTGTGGGACACATTGAAAATGTTTGTGATGATTCAATTATTTGTTAAAGGTTTTACATTGCATCAACGGTATGTCCATTTATTTATAATGTCTGGGTCATAATGATCGATGAAGAACTCCTTAGAGCTGATTAGCCTGTGTAGAACCATCAGTTATCCATTAGTCAACCTGGAGAAACATTGTGATGAAAGTTAAAACAAAACCCATGTGATAAATGAACAATTTGTCACAACAAAAGTGTTTGTTAACATATGATTCTGTTGTAGACTTCCTAAAATTAGTACCTATGAGAGAGCTAAGAAGTCTAGATTTGAAAACATCCATTTTCATACTGTCTATGATAAAATAAGAACAACATATGTTATATAGGCTATAACGAATAAAACAAATAACCCATAAAGACTTACCTTTGGATGAGTATAAGGACAGTTCATGTTTGTACAGTTAGGGTAGAATGACCTGTATTGACTTACCTTTGGATGAGTATAAGGACAGTTCATGTTTGTACAGTAAGGGTAGAATGACCTGTATTGACTTACCTTTGGATGAGTATAAGGACAGTTCATGTTTGTACAGTTAGGGTAGAATGACCTGTATTGACTTACCTTTGGATGAGTATAAGGACAGTTCATGTTTGTACAGTTAGGGTAGAATGACCTGTATTGACTTACCTTTGGATGAGTATAAGGACAGTTCATGTTTGTACAGTTAGGGTAGAATGACCTGTATTGACTTACCTTTGGATGAGTATAATGACAGTTCATGTTTGTACAGTAAGGGTAGAATGACCTGTATTGACTTACCTTTGGATGAGTATAAGGACAGTTCATGTTTGTACAGTAAGGGTAGAATGACCTGTATTGACTTACCTTTGGATGAGTATAAGGACAGTTCATGTTTGTACAGTTAGGGTAGAATGACCTGTATTGACTTACCTTTGGATGAGTATAAGGACAGTTCATGTTTGTACAGTAAGGGTAGAATGACCTGTATTGACTTACCTTTGGATGAGTATAAGGACAGTTCATGTTTGTACAGTTAGGGTAGAATGACCTGTATTGACTAACCTTTGGATGAGTATAAGGACAGTTCATGTTTGTACAGTAAGGGTAGAATGACCTGTATTGACTTACCTTTGGATGAATATGACAGTTCATGTTTGTACAGTTAGGGTAGAAAGACCTGTATTGACTTACCTTTGGATGAGTATAAGGACAGTTCATGTTTGTACAGTTAGGGTAGAATGACCTGTATTGACTTACCTTTTGATGAGTACATTGTATAAGGACAGTTCATGTTTGTACAGTTAGGGTAGAATGACCTGTTTTGACTAACCTTTGGATGAGTATAAGGACAGTTCATGTTTGTACAGTTAGGGTAGAATGACCTGTATTGACTTACCTTTGGATGAGTATAAAGACAGTTCATGTTTGTACAGTTAGGGTAGAATGACCTGTATTGACTTACCTTTGGATGAGTATAAGGACAGTTCATGTTTGTACAGTTAGGGTAGAATGACCTGTATTGACTTACCTTTGGATGAGTATAAGGACAGTTCATGTTTGTACAGTTAGGGTAGAATGACCTGTATTGACTTACCTTTGGATGAGTATAAGGACAGTTCATGTTTGTACAGTTAGGGTAGAATGACCTGTATTGACTTACCTTTGGATGAGTATATGACAGTTCATGTTTGTACAGTTAGGGTAGAATGACCTGTATTGACTTACCTTTGGATGAGTATAAGGACAGTTCATGTTTGTACAGTTAGGGTAGAATGACCTGTATTGACTTACCTTTGGATGAGTATAAGGACAGTTCATGTTTGTACAGTTAGGGTAGAATGACCTGTATTGACTTACCTTTGGATGAATATGACAGTTCATGTTTGTACAGTTAGGGTAGAAAGACCTGTATTGACTTACCTTTGGATGAGTATAAGGACAGTTCATGTTTGTACAGTTAGGGTAGAATGACCTGTATTGACTTACCTTTTGATGAGTACATTGTATAAGGACAGTTCATGTTTGTACAGTTAGGGTAGAATGACCTGTTTTGACTAACCTTTGGATGAGTATAAGGACAGTTCATGTTTGTACAGTTAGGGTAGAATGACCTGTATTGACTTACCTTTGGATGAGTATAAAGACAGTTCATGTTTGTACAGTTAGGGTAGAATGACCTGTATTGACTTACCTTTGGATGAGTATAAGGACAGTTCATGTTTGTACAGTTAGGGTAGAATGACCTGTATTGACTAACCTTTGGATGAGTATAAGGACAGTTCATGTTTGTACAGTTAGGGTAGAATGACCTGTATTGACTTACCTTTGGATGAGTATAAGGCCAGTTCATGTTTGTACAGTTAGGGTAGAATGACCTGTATTGACTTACCTTTGGATGAATATGACAGTTCATGTTTGTACAGTTAGGGTAGAATGACCTGTATTGACTTACCTTTGGATGAGTATGACAGTTCATGTTTGTACAGTTAGGGTAGAATGACCTGTAATGACTTACCTTTGGATGAGTATAAGGACAGTTCATGTTTGTACAGTTAGGGTAGAATGACCTGTATTGACTTACCTTTGGATGAGTATGACAGTTCATGTTTGTACAGTTAGGGTAGAATGACCTGTATTGACTTACCTTTGGATGAGTATAAGGACAGTTCATGTTTGTACAGTTGGGGTAGAATTTACAGTTGTTGGACTGTTGGGAATATGCTGGTATCACCGGTCTAGCAGGTCTAGTTGGTATGAATGGCTGCACTGGAACTTGGACAACTGTAATAGTAATAGAAAATCATATCTGACACAACATGTTATATCTGACAATTACAAAGTATGAAATATTTCTTGTATTAGCAGTGTTTCTTTAAGACCATCAGATAGTGGGATTTCAAAAGATTCCGATTATTTTGTGACACAGCATGGGATACGGTATACCGGTCAAGTTTAAATCATGGTTCTAAAATGCATCAACAACCAGGCCTGTTGACAAAACCTAAATAGAAACACATGTGTCAAACCATTGGTATTGACATTGAAAATTTTGTTCAGCCAATGACACATTCAACAAACCTTCGATCTGATTACAAGAACCCTTCTCATATCCATTTTCTAATAGAATTATCATAGAAGCTGGAACTAGAACCCTTAACATGATGTTTAACATACAGCGCCCTGACAATTTGGCAATGATATCATTCACCATTTAAAAGAAATATCCGAAAATCATGGAAATTACTTGAGAATTCGGAAAATACACTGGGTTTATTTATTTTGATCTTCATTGTAAATCACACAAGATGAAACACCGCATTCTGCGTGGTCCTTCTTCTTTTATGGTATGGGGGCCAGTTCCTCCCTCGTTTAACCCTTTACCAAACGCGGAATTTTAACTGTCCCAAATTGAAAGAGTTTGCAGCCAACATTTCAAAATGTGATGAAATTGAAAAATAATCTTCTGATAGGGCAGAAAACATTGTGGGAAAAGGGGAAATTACTCATTTATAGCAATTTCTCCTTTTCTCACAATGTTTTTTAAGAGTCGTCCGCAACAAAGTGGTTAAATGTCTTTATTGTTTGGTAATGGGTTTAAATCTTGGAACCCTTGTGATAGTGAGTATTAAATGACCGTGATAAAAGCAGAAAAATGTCCCAATTGCCTTGGCCTGAGCAACATCTTTTGTCAGGTAAGTTTTTCTTCAGCGGCTGGTTGTCCCTATGAATGACTGTGAAGTATGTGGTTATACTATCAAAATAGGATAACTATTTGCCTCGTCTAATTTTTGTCAAAGTAAATGATGATGAGGTATGCATTTATAGTCTAAATATAGGATCACTTTTTGCCAAATGTTAACTTTGAATAATAATCTCCCAATAGATAAATATAATCATACTCTTACTTTTATGAATGACTGTTTGCTGGAAAGTGGATCGCTTGCTGGCATGAGTAAATGGGCAGTCCATTCTGGTACATTTAGCATCATATTTACAGTTGGGGTGAATGTACATACACTTCTCACCAAACTTGCAGTAGGGAAATGTTCTGAAATGGATACATATCAACATATGTAAGAAAGAAGAAAATGCCATATGAAAACTATAGTGTGTTTTAAATTTTATCTACTTATAGAAGTAATATAATGTTAAGGTATTGTTCTCTTTAATTGTTAAGCAAACAAAATAGAAAAGGTTTACAGCTTTAATAATAATTACAAATCCTAAAGAAGTCCTTAAACCCTGTCCTGTACATGTATATGAATACATGTGACTGGTACAAACAGCAGACAACAAATATGAAATCCATAGAAATAACTGATATTGGGCAGAAACAATTGCTGTATATGGGCCATTTATCATTTGGTCACAATGGTTTCCACATACTACTGCAGTAGAAGCGAAAAAGTGAGGAACTGTTGAATAAGAGGTTACATTAATGCATTGTGTCCGAAATGAAACATACATAAATACTATAAAGAACTATTTATACATTATACTTATACTTTGTTAAACAACCTTTAACCATAAGAAAATAACCTCATCATCAGCATCAATACAGTTTGTATCTATATCTGTGTTAGAAGTGTCGGGTACTTACTTGCATGGTATGGAGGGATGAATGTACTGACAGGAGCTTCCATTAGCACAGGCAGGCCAGAATCTACAGCGCTCTAGTATAGAAGTTGAGGGGGCGGACACGGGAGGGGAAGATGTTAGTTCCTCACCCTCTTCTTCTTCATCTACAATGGAATAAAATATACAGTCATCTTGGTATAAGAGACCACTTTTAAAAACCGCATTGAAAGTTATTTAGTATGTGGATATAATCATACAGGACGGCAGTATTAGGCCGTTAGTCATCTTATACATTACGAGTCTGTCTCCTTTAAGTATGCTTGCTTAGAACAAGATTGACTGCACAAAAAGGTCAGCTGTTATCAATACTGCATATAACTTTCTTTTAGATGAATTATTCCAACATCATACAACAATAACCCATATTGATTATATCCCTTTCTTGATTTCATCATATGCTGCAGATGTAATAAATTTAACAACAGGTAACCTTTGAAAACTTGTTACAAAAATGAAAATCTGCAAAGAGTCAGTAGTTTCATCCTTTTTCCTGCAAAATATCATACAGTGCAAAAATATACCTTTTCATGATAAATCATGTCACACTTTATAGAAGAAATAAAATTCAAACCATTGAGATTGGTTGTGTCATCACATTCATAGTTTCAATATTCTAGATGAGAAAGGAATCTGTCTAAAAAACAAACTAAACCATGAAATGCGGACCTACCATCTGATTCCTTTAAGTTGATGTTAAATGGCTTGATTTTTGGAGGTGTGATTTTGGAGTATAACTCTGGCTCTGCGACCAGTTTGGACTGGTCAACTGTCTCTGATAAGGGTCGACTAGGGGGAAATCGTGCCATGGGCTTCACAGTCTAAAATGAATAAATGAGTGTGGTTTTAAGGTGCATCAACTACTAAGGTCATTCAGAGCACATTATCACAATCTAATGGACTTGCAAATGCATTAACCCCTATATTCATAGCATGTAAAAGTTATAATTAAAGAAATAGCACTAAACATTTAAGTCAATTTTCCATTCAAACTGTCTCTTTTTTCATTTTGAAAATATTGATTATAAATACAATCTTTTATCACTGATTGTCTACACACAAATGACCATGATCCAGTTAAACACGTAAATTGTAAAGATCTAGAATCACTGAAAATTAACTCAAAAGTACTTTAAAATTCCCTTTAACAGAGGAATTGAGACTGTAACACTTACATGTGATGCTTTTAAAAGAGTGAAAACTATAAGGTTTGTTTACAATTAACGATAAAACAAGGTCAGCTGAGAAATGTTTGGAACCAATAAAACCCAAGAAATTCACCATTTTGAATGCTCATGTTGTTAATATTGGATAAATGACAGTATTTTTGTGTTTCATGTGATTTTCCTAACCAGATGATTTCCACTCATTAATCCGAGCGCTCCTTGCTATTTTAGATGTTACTCGAGTGTAAACAATGAAGTTAAATTGGTGGGCATCAAATTTGTGAAGATGGCACTTTGAAAAATAGATAAAAAATAGTGCAGGCATTACATTGTCATGATCCTGTGGTTTTTCGCTTTGTTTCAACATATCCATCATAATATATAACTCATATTACCCAGTTTTTCTGAGCACTAGTATGCTTTTAAAAGTTCATTTGAAAGCTTGGCAACAATCTTTAACATAAACTAATAGCTGTGAACATATTTATCCTTTCCAGTAATCCATCATTACCCAAACATAACATGCTAACAGTCTCAAATAATTAAAAGATGCAACCATAATTGGCACATGGTATGTTTTGTTCGGCTTGTATGTATGTTATTTATAAACGTAAAACCTTTTATTTCATCATCTTGACACAACATAAATAATGTTTAAACACAATCCAGACTTAACACTTTTTATTTGTCATCGGAATGGCATTCCAGGTGTTAAGTTTTCCCCATAACCCAGAGTGCCTTTGAAATAAACCATGGTGAATTACTTGTTTGTCTTGATATGACCTGAGACTTAAGGTGGATATGTAAGTTAAATACTCTGTGTTGCAGAATGTCTCACGACCTATCAAAGAAGGCATACCAAGTTTTGAGTGAAAGGAAACAGTCCTAGTTAAGGAGTTCCAAGACTAATATATTGAACTCATGATAAGTCTACAAATCAGTAAGGAGTGACACTAGTTACCTGATCACCACTTAGTCATGTCTTTCCTACCTGTACAATGTTTGGTTTTTCCACCTGGAAATCAGTGAAAGCTGCAGGGTCCACCCCATCTAATGTTACAATGAATCTTGGGTCTACTGGAGACGGGGACTTGTTTTCTCTACAAACAGAGAACATGGATATTAGAATAGCTAGTACTTATATCTACTTTCACATGTCAGACAGTATGGAAATCTCCTAGAGGTAAATCACACAGTGTATGAAATTATAGTCTTTATACAAACAAGTTAAATATGTTTTAACAAGTTAATATTGTTTGCAGCTGACAATGTATAAAACCATATCATCCACAAATTATTCTATGGTCACTATGATTTCAATGTTCACTTACACTGCAGCAGGAGACTTGAGAATCAGTTGTGTCCAAAGCAGATTTTTTTCTGCACTTAATGAACAATTTCTCCTTGTAACAAAATCATTCTCAAAAAAAATTCTTCAAGGAAGAAATGACATATTCTTACACTATAGGTTTTTGTCTATTAATACTTAACCTTTGGACAATTCCAAATGTCATATGTGAGAATTGGTTAATCAAAACTAAGTATTTCATGTGTATTTTGTAATGCTTTGATAATTTGTTTTGCTTTGGTTTCAAACACCAGTCCTGCATTAAAGAGGTGTCTTCACTAGTCAATTCTATATTTGACTCCTCATCTATTGACTTATTGACAATATATAGCATAATACAACAGACATGATAACATAAGTACAAATGGAAAGGAAAGGATTTGTCATATCAAGAATCATATGACAAGTTCTGTACAGAAAAATAAGTTTGACCAAATAGAAAATGATGCACATTACAAAGGAATTTGAAAGAGGGATACTAACACTTTGCTCTAACTTAATACATGTATGTTGATAAAATATTGTGATAATTGCATCATGTGAGAAATCAAGAAGAAATTATTGTAACATAAGGAGAAACAACTTACACCATTTACAACTTTTTAACATGTGTACTAGATAAATGTTCAAATGGTTAATTTGCTACTTGACTAAATGAGAAATGTGTGTCACATTGACCATCTGAAGACCACCTACTTTTTAATGATGCGTTTATTTTCCACATATTGATAGGAGAGTGGGCTGTCTATATTCAGATCCAGATCCGTGTCTTGTGCTTCATCCAGGATTTTCTGTATTTCTGGATCTGGGCCATTGTCAGACACAGACTCTGAAATAATGGAATACAATCATTCTATAATACACAGGGACAACTGGATTTCCAGGCATCTGGCAACTTGAAAATTGTGTTGTTAAAAAAGGTGTCACCATCCTGTTCAGCGGTCTACATCATCAGATACAACAGACCCCTGTTCTTTGACACATCACAGCGCAATATGGCTTTTATTAAACCTATGCATCACATCAAAATAGAAACATATATAAAGAAATACTTTTTAAGTATAAACCCAGGAATTGATTGTGACGAGTAATAACTACAAAACAGGTTAAATCAACATTTGAATCATTATCCAGATATCAAATAGGAAAATGTACAGGAGTTTTTTTGTAGAAGAATAATATCTGTGCAAACACGCACCTGTCAAACACAATGCTTCCAGATTGTTAGCTTGTAATGGTACGTCTCTATTTGTAGATTGATTTACCCACATTCCTTTAAGTGAAATAAAACAGGCTAGTGCTAGCACACTCCTGTCGAACACAATAAGGTGTCACTACTAATTTAGGCAAGAGGGTTCTGCATAATGGCCTACTGGTCAAAATGGTGGTTTTGTAAGCCTACATAAATGCAGATGATGATTCACAGAACCTATTGTGACAAATAGAGAAGTGGCTTACAATAAAAAATTAGCCATAACCATAAGGTATTCAAAGAAACTTTCTATTAAACACATTTGTCCCTTCCATCACAAACCTTTTATAGTTTTTGATCCATAAAATGTCATGGTTTTCCTGGATTTACCAGCACTAGGCTAAGATCTGAATGGTCATGTCGAAGGACACTGCCACAAACCCAAAGGAACCTGTAGAGCTTGAACCCCAAACCCCCAAGTTCTGAGACCCCCACCTTAACCACTGGACCATACATAATCCAATGCATGAATAAAAAATCCTGCAAAGGTCTCTTTAGTTATGGTACCGGTACTAAAAGGTACAGCGTACACACCAGTATATCCATTGCTGTCATCGTTGGAATCTGTCTGCAGTTTGGGAGCCTGTTGTACCAATCTGGTGTCAGGTAATGCTGGGCCATACTCTGAAAAGGACAACATCTTCTATAGAGGCAAAATCTCAAGTTTAACCCATTACCAAACAATAACAACATATAACCACTTTGTTGAAGACGGCAACGAGCAATTTCTCCTTTTCCCACACAGTTTTCTACCCTATCAGAAGGTTATTTTCGAATTTCACCACATTTTGGAATGTCGTCTGCAAACTTTCAATTTGGAACAGTCGATAAATTTGGTGTTTGGGAAATAGTTAAGGTACCATTTCATATGTTAAAAACAAATGCTGGAAAGATGCAATGACTTTCTATCACCTATCTTATAGACCAAATACTGCTTGACCTATCATGTAGCCTCATTACCTATGTGCATACTAAAACATGTAAGTGTATTGTAATATTCCAATCTTGACACATTTCAGTTTTATGAAAGAATCCTTTCAACTATCATTACTAATCAAATCATTGTTTTGCTTGTGTTTTTATATTAAGTAAATAATACTCCAACCTTTTTGCAGTGTCCAGATATTAGATAATAGACAAGTCGAAAAAAAGAAAAGAAAAAAATACCAAAAAATGAATAATCATTGCAGTTTGACTAACAACATAGTGTTTACTTTTGTATTTTAAGAGTCTTACATTGCATCAACAGTATTTCTGTTATGTGCGATGCCAAGCTCATAACATTGCAGGCAGGTACAAATTTTGACTGGTCAAGCCAGGTAAAAACATTGGCTTTCTGCAAGTCAGTCAGAAGACACCTAGACACCTAACAATGTCCTGATGATGGTGGTGTTCCCTTCCAATCATAATCCTCAATGATTGTAGAAGTAGAAGAAGAAGACCACTGGTCATGAAATGAAATTGTGTACAAACCTCCCACAAACAAATCAAGGTTTGGCATACTGGTACTACTATAGAAAATACTTCTCAAACATAAAGTTTTTATTATAGTCTTGTGATAAACCATCGGAAAGCATGTGTGCCTGTGGAAATTATTTTCAATAGCTTTTAGGAAACATCTCCGGCAAGCATTGGGGAAGAGCATTGTTGACTGATCTCTTGTTAACCCTTTACCAAACACAAAATTTTTGAATGGCCCAAATTAAAAGAGTTTGCAGACGACTTTTCAAAATGTGATGATATTTACAGATAATCTTCTGATAGGGCAGAAAACATTGAGGGAACAGGAGAAATTGCTCATTATGAGTAATTTCTCCTTTTCCCACAATGTTTTCCAGAGTGGTCTGCAACAAAGTGGTTAAATGTCGTTATTGTTTGGTAATGGGTTAAATCTACCTACATGGGCTTGGTCAAGAAAGATTATTCTATAATAAATTTTTTTCATTATCAGGGTATTCCCCAAGATTTGTATCAGTCGCTGTAGTGCTTGGTTGGGAGGGGATACCCCCTTCCCATGTTGATTTCTTTTTAAATATGAATTATAAAATGGTGAGTTTTTAATTTTACTTTTGGAATTCAAAGGCAAACAGTATTATCTTTAAAGCCATACTTACGCTCATTTACACTTAAATTGTTAAAGTTGTAGAATAATTGAAAATTAACTAAAAAGTACTTTAAATTCCCTTTTACATAGGTATTGAGACTGCAATACGATCACATGATGCTTTTCAAATAGTGAATGCTATAAGGTTTGTTACATTAAGGACATTTTCTACAGTTTTATAAGAAAATAATCCTTTCATAGAATTTTCTAAAATTTTGATGTTAACAAAAATTTTATTGTGAATTCAAAAATGAAAAGAAAAATGCAGGTTGACGAGTTAGTTTTTTCTTTAAATGACAGTTTCCATGGTAACTGTTTGGGGCAAAAATGTCAAAATGACTGTACCATCTTCAAAGGTTATTAACAAATTCCTGAAAGGTTTATAAACACAAACAATATGGATTCATACATTCAATACTTTATTATTCAATGTTATATAAAATTATAACATTCTGATTCAATTTTTGTCATACAAATGAGTTTTTTCAATTTTTGTCTTTGACAAAAAGCCAATGAAAATTTATATTGATATTACAAAAAATGAAGATATTTTAAAAAATCCTTTCATAGAATTTTCTTTTTTTTTCAGAATGTGAAGTAAAATTTAATCTTGAATTACAAAAATGAAAAAAAATATATAATTTGACAAGTTCATTTTCTTGTAAAATGACAGTTCCCATGGTAACCGTATTTGAAAAACATTTATAAAAACGACTAAAATAACTTTAAACTTGAAAAAAAAAAGGAGCTTTGGGCTTAATATGCATGAAAAATATATAATAGTGTTAATAACCTTTTATAGTTTTATGGATAAGATGATTATTCTTCAAAAAAAAATTGCATACAGTAAATTACATCTAAATGAAAACATTTATCCGGGTACTACCTCTTCGGTAACAGATTTATTATCTCCCTTGGATGCGCAGATGAAGTGCGCAGAAAACTACCGAGAACGTCCTTAAGTGATAAAACTAGGTCAGCCGAGAAACGTTGGGAATAAAAAAATCCAAGAAATTCTTCATTTTGGATGTCCACGTTGTCTATATTGGAAAAATGACAGTATTTTTATGTGTTTCACATGATTTTTCTAACCAGGTGATCAATCCAAGCGCTGGACCTTGCTATTTTAAATGACACTCAAATGTAAACAATGAAGTTAAATTGGTGGGCACCCACTTTATGAAAATAGCACTTTGAAAAATAGATAATAAATAGTGCATGCGTTATATTGTCATGATCTTGTGGTTTTTCGCTATATATTCTATCATAATTTATGACTCAGAATACCCAGTTTTGCAGTTTTTCTGAGCGCTAGTATGCTTTTTAACCAAATCGAAGTATCAAACTATGTCAGAAGCAAAGAGACTAGCAGTGCCGTGGCACAAGTCACATGCAATGGGATCAATTAAGGCACGGGGGAAATTATCGTTTTTGGAATTCAGGCACTGGGGCCTGACAGCGCTTGATGGCCTGGGGGAAGACCCTGATTATTCTATAAGGGTTTAACATCTTGTCAACATTATTTCAGTTATGGTGCGAAGCCCGACTGTTAATGATGGAGCAACTCTCAAACTGGGTAGATAGATCCAAAGATATTCCAATAGACATCTCAGAAACTGCCTCCAATAAAGATACTACTATATTGGTGCAAAGATTTAAACCAATTGGGATAGGCATGACCATTTTAGGTTCAACACTCCATCATAATTTCCAACAGTTACCCTACACTTGGAGAAGGAAAACAACAACACAACAGTGAGTGAAATGGCATGTGATCTCTGTTAAAAAAGTGAGGTTAAAAACAGGCATTCAAAACGGGTCAAAATTAGGTCCAAAACATTATTAGAAACAATTCTGAACAACTTAAAAAATATGTACATATAAAGTTTGAAAAATTAAAAATCAATGTGAAATAAAGAACTACCATTCATTCTTATGCCATGTTGAATCAAAATAATTTGGATTGAAATATCCATTGACATTATTCTTTAATGGTCTTAAATCAAAGGTTTGCTAAAAAAAAAAAAAAAGCAATTTCATAGAAACTCCTTTTTCTAAGGATGGAAAAAATAGTTCAAATCATTTGGATCCAGTTTGAGTGTAGCAAGCCTGCTTTAGATTACAGGGTTCCCATGTTTGCCATTCCCAAAGTTTTTTCTCTCCAACATATCACAAAGTAGCCGATATATCAGACATTCATGTGTGAGTTATTTATTCATTTTAAAGGGTTTCCAGGGTTGCCATTAAGAGCCGGCTGCCAACCAATTTGACTGCTTCAAATCATAAGAAGTTGTTTAAACACTTAATTGTCGCTTCATTGGTCTCCTCAAATCTACAGTTGGCATCTTACTTCAAAAAAATTAATGACAACTCTGGGTTTCACATCATGTCATATATTTCAGTTATATTGTGATGCCCTACTCATTAAGATGGAGGAAGACCACAAGGGCTGATCAGGAATATAGAACTAGCAGTAATCTGTAAGTTGGCGAGGAAACTGTGTCTCGTAAAAATCCAAATACTGCCACCAGGTTTTAACCCATGCATAGAGGTAACCACTAGGCAACTGAAGCCCCCTCACAATGAAAAAATTGTGTCCAGTTGGATCCAATTCAACCATGCAAGAATATCATATAGGTGTGGACATGAAATTACTGGTAGCATTATTAGGTGAACAAACTGCAGTTATATCATAAGACTTGATGAAATGGCATAAAGGATGATCAATGATGCTTACTTTCAATGTCACACTGACTCATCAGGATTGTTAAGAAATAAGATTAAAAACACATGCTGGTAATGTTTATATCAAAGTTTATTCATGAATTATCATTGACAATATGTAAAATATGTTGACATAATTATGACTAATGAAAGTAAATAAAAGAAATTCAAACAAATATGTTGAGGAAGCTCCTCAAGTTCTAAAGACAACACAGGTTAAACATTGGCAAATATTCATTTGAAAAGAAATATCATAAATATTATAAATAAATACATCAAAATTCCTTGCTTTCATTTACTTATTTTCTGCAATGGTTTTCATGATTTCAATAACATAAAGACTCATATTTTTCAAAACAAAATGGAATTTACAAAAAAAAATATATATATATATATTATTATAGCAATTATCTGTAACTGACTATCATGTTTTAGAAAAATTAGTAAAATAAAAATATAGTAGACTCTGCTTTCAATCAATACATTTGTTTTAAACTTCTTCATTTTGTTCATATCATTCATTAAAACTACTCTCTTTATCAAACTGTAAGATCCAAATAGCAAATTTGTAAATATTATATAAATCAAGCTGTATAAATTATACAATTCCTTAAATTTTATCACAAAAGTCAATGTTTACATAATGTAGGCTGTTAGAGCAGTCAATGTCAACATCATTGCAGAGATAAAGGCCACATTACGTCCTGCGTGGCTCAATGGGTAAGGTGGAGGACTCAGAACATGGGGTTCCCGGGTTCGAGCCCCACCGAGGCCATTTAGTTTCGTGGGAGTGGCCTTTGGCAAGTCACTTCAGAGCCCTAGCCTAGTACTGGTGTATCCAGGAAAGCCGTTTCAGAACTGAAAAATGTAGGAACGGCCCTGACGAAGAGGACCCATATGGGACCTGTGTCGGGTAATGACTCTAAGCTAAGCATTACTGGATGCTTTAATGAAACACCCAAGAAAGATGTACAAGTTTATGAAGCAAAAATTGACCTCAACCACCAACAGTATAGTTTATGAGTCTTTTAAATAGCTTAATCCCAGCCATGATCGCAGCAAAAACTGTTTGCATTATGGTTTGGGTTAATCCTTATGTAACATTTCTTTGTTTGCTGTGTGGTATTTTGTTATAAAAATCCATGGTAAGGGGATACTTATCGCATTTCTCAAGCATTTGTGAAAGTATTGACTGCACTTGTGAAAACATTAATTATCTCCCTTACAGTGCTAATATAACCATATATCTTGTGACAGAACAAACAAATAATCTCTATGTTTTAATAGTTATCTGAAAATATGTGTTCATGTATATGTAGCTTGTACTCAATTTTGTATAGGGTTATGTAACGCAATTGAAACTATTGAGAAACCTTAGTGTATAAAAATTATCATAGTACACCTTTCCATCTCACTGACTCACTACAGTATACATGTCAGATAAAAGTTAAGAAACCAAGGTGATGAAATAAAAAAACAGCTACAAACAGTTTCTTCTTTTATCCAAATGGTTCCTACAAAATGTTTCAAAGAAAATGCTATTTCTATTCAAAATCTGTCTTATATTTAGGAATATGTGATCAATTCAAATGGAAAACAAAGACATAACAAATTACTAAAACTCACAAAATGATGTTTATAAAGGAATGAGGTAAACAAAAGAAAAGCGGAATTGGCAGATGATCATAATAATTGAAAAGAGTGTTGTTGTTTGTACGTCAATCTGATCCATTCTATGGGGTAAATCAAAGGATATATATAAAATAATCATATTCTGCTTTCCAGCTTCTATTCCCTCATGATTTTGTGATTGGTACTAATTGATAGCCAATTAAGATATCAAGCTTAAAGAATGTGAAACTTCCATCATGATGTTGGTTAGAATCAATTAGAGAAAAAAAGTAATTGGCGAACGTAGGCAACTTCTCCATTTGCTGTTATAAATTCTTATATCTTCTCTTGTGGGTGTAGTAAAAGAGTATATGTGAAGGAGTGATTTAACAGTAACAATAGCTGCCTTAAGAGCAATCACTGTAACAGATGCTTGTTTTTGTGTAAGAACATCATCATATCCACAAGTTCGGGTTTGACCCTTACATCCAGCACTTGAATGGTTGGTGACAGAGAATACACATCATCACTAGATAAACTGGAGGCAGGAACCGCCAATATTCTCCTAGCAACCTTACTGATCCTCGGATACAAGGGATGTTTTTCTCTCCACCATTTTAGGGGATGTTTGCTACTAGCAGGCTCAGCCATGTACACATCCAGCTCTATTTTAGCCACCTCTTCTGGAGATTTTTGTTCCTCTGGTGCTCGTATGACATCATCTAGCCAGTCATTATCTACTGTGTTAGAGCAGGTAGACGTTTCCTCAGATCTATTTACTGGTTTTGACTTTCCTGTGTTTATTGGTGCAGTCTCTCGTCCTGTTGTCAGTGTTGAGTCATCATCTGTATTACTACCCTTTTCACTTCCTCCAGATGATGGTTTATTCCCCTCCCATCCATCTGTCTGCTCTGATACTTTCTCTGGTGATACATTTATAGAACTATCATCCACTCCAGTTGTTGTGTCGGCACAACCTGTATCCTGATCGTCTACTTTACCAGACATGGAGGAGGTCTGCTTCTGGTGTTGCTTTTTACCCTTTTTGAACTTAGAATTGCTATCATCCTTTTTGTTGCTTTTCCCAAACTCTTTTTCACACTCTGACTTAACCTCCTTGAACAGAAGAGTTTTTGCATAATCTCTGTCCTCTTGAGATAGAAACCCTATTTGCTTTGTTTGGGGATGAACTAAGCAAGCCAGAACAAAGAATTCTTTGTTTGTCTTTAAAAAGCTTTGTATTTTCTCTTTCATCAACCTTTTAACTTTGTCAACTTCAGGACTATCATTGATATCTTTCTCTAACACTTTTTCTAGTTTGATCAAGGTAGGGATGACCTTTTGTATTGTAGGGAGTCCATCTGTGGTGGTAACAATGTCAGTGGCTGTTTTAAATGGTGACAGTATTTTAACCAAAGACTCCAACACTGACTGCTCATTAAAGCTATACAAATTACTTCTCAAATCCACCCCTTGATTTGTGAGATCGGAGTCCATGATGGCTGCATGCAAGGCTGGTGTCTGTTCAGATAATTTCAGAATCATATCAAGAGTTTTACTCCAGTTTTTACCACCATCATCTACCTCCAACTTTCCTGTTTGAGCTTGAAAGGAAAGCAAGACAAGTTTCTTTTTTTCAAACACATCCAACACTTGCTCATTTTCCTGCACTGATTCTATCAACTCACGGCCCCTCTGAATGAAGTGGCAGATTTCTGCCTTCTCTAAACATGCACTTACAATAGTCTTCATGCAGGAACCAAAACAAGACACAGTTTTCCAGTCAAGCATTTCAAAAATGGATCTTTCCATGTCTGCTTCTGTTACAACAGCAATTGGTTTTGGTAGATGCCACTTGAGTCTTGTCTCCTCAAGAAAGTTGGTTGTACTGTCCAGAAGGTTATTTCTATCAATTATGGATGTCCTTATTACAGCTTGTTTTAGATCCCAATCATTTGTTACAAACTGCACGCTTACATTTTCATGTAACTCAGCAGCCATGTTTTCCCAGGAATTATGGGTAATGGCACATGACTCCAATTCTGACAAGTCCTTTCTAATGTCATCTGTGACTGCATTGTACATCATTCCGAGTTCAGAAATCAGTTTCTTCCTTTTAGGGAAATGATATTTCGGTTGCAAGGTTTTTGTGAATAACTTGAACGATTCATTTTCAACAAAATCGAAAGGGAGAAGATTTTCAATGAAAAGATTTAGCAAGCAAGAATCAATCTCGCCCAACTTCTCTTTACTTAGTTTGACTGAGATCAGGTCTTGACCACCAAGTTCCTTCACATCTGTTTGACACTGCTGGTCACATGACACGGATTTAATTCCCGCCATTCTGAAATTGGACTCGCGCATATTAACAAGTGTCTGGGAAGCCCTGTCTGTGACCTCAATTTCAATCTCTTCCACGGAGTATTCGGATTCTGACCCTAACTCCTCCTCTGACTCAGCCTCAGACTCCTCCCCCGACTCTGCCCCCAACTCCACCCCTGATCCTATCTCCTCATCCCCCTCAACTTCATTCTCATCCATCTCATCTGAGATCTCAGAATCGTTTGAGTCATATTCAGAGTCAGTGGTGTCCCCTGCAATGAGAAAGTTTTGCAATTAGCGACACCCTTCCAACCTTCAACTTGTGAGCTTAAACCATCAGAGGAATACTTATCCATTTATAAGCCTTGATAGAAGTTATCAGGAATTGAATTTGATAACTCTCAATTTTAAGAATTATACTAGAATCAACAAAGCTTTGTTTTTCGATAAAATAGTATCAAATTCAGCAGTATGATCTGCTTCGTATTTTGCTATGATAAGAACACAGTGTACTCTCTGATATTGTAATATCATAAATGTGTAACTAAGCATATTCATAGGTCATGGCCTCTTTTTTTCTATAAAGCTCACTGGTTGTGGTAAGACAAATGCAATACTTTCTCATGGCAGGTTAACTAACACACAAATACAACTTACATACGATACATCTCTTGTGCAATATTCCAGAGCAAGATGAATCAACTAATGTCTGTTTCAGTAATCAAATCAGTTTACCCATGAAAACAAGACTATCATTACTATTGGTTTTCTTTTTCTTCTGCTCAAGTTATCTGTAATATGTTAATGCTGAATTTTGGAGGTTTATTAGACTATCTTTAAACATTTATAAGTTATTCTAAGGCAGCAATGAATAACTTGTTTCTGAAAAATGAAGCAGCATGCATATCAGTACTTTCAATATACAAGATGCAAAGTTAGCTTTAATTCCAACCCAGAATTATGAGGCTTGGTAAAGGATCTGACATCATGACGAGAAGTGAAACCTAATCCCCGCAGTAGTTGCACCAAAACAAACAGTTAAAACAGCATTTGACAACAAATGTGCTATATCTCTACCAAACAGTTATAAATGGGATTGGAAAGCTTATCAATATCAGAGTTTTATGTTACTTTATACATAGATATCTGTGTTGTCATTTTATCCAAAAAGAAGACATTTTTTTTTTCTTAAAAAAAATAAATAAAATTTTAATCTGTGAGATAGTGTCAAGTACAAAATTGGTCATAAACTAGGCCAAAGTACTCATTCAATAACCTTTATGACTTTAAATAACCTTTGTCAGAAGCCTTTCATACATGTGTTTAGTTTCAATCCATTCCTTTTAATCTATGTTACCATCTTCCATGATAAAACTTGATCATTAATTTCCAAATACAAAAAATCCAAGTCAGGGTTTTGTTGCTTGACCAGTAACCTAACATTGATGACCTTGATGAAATGTGTCTTATGTCTCATTCTATTCTTTAACCCTTTCCCAAACGACAAATTCTCGACTGTACCAAATTCAAAGAGCTTTAAGAAGACATTTCAAAGTGTGATGAAATTGAAAAAAATTGTTCAGATAGAGCAGAAAACCTTGTGGGAAAAGGAGAAATTGCTCTTAGCGAGCAATTTCTCCTTTTCCCACAATGTTTTCCAGAGTCTTCTGTAACAAAGTGGTTAAAATGTCGTCATTGTTTGGTAATGGGTTAAAACTCGGCACTAGGCTTTAACTAAGGATTTTAATGTACAAAACAGCCAATAATTTGCCTTAAGTCCAAGTCAGAGTTATGGTGGTTGGTTAGTACTCTTACATAACCCATCTAGTACATGTGTGAAGGTTCACTACTCATAAAAACTAATGGCATAATCAATAAATCTAATAGGACACAAGCTTAAAGAGAATGTCATCTATGTTTAGCTCAAAAAATCTGAACATAATTATCATTGTATGCAGTTGCTTTCACTATGGAAGTCAGGACACTGCGAAACTTCAAAGCCGATGTCAGAAAATATTCTGTCAACCTATTAAGAGATGCCACCTTATTATTAGCTTTGTCTCATACATCTGCTTATATTTGTCTTTGATTGCTCTTACTCTTCTGTATTCTTATATTCAGATCCGCAATTTTTGTTTACCATGCTTTTAACATGTAGATATTCTTTTTAACACTTTTCATTCAAAATACAACCAAAATCAGCCAATCAAATAGCTGTATAAAAGGATTTATTGAATGTGATACAGTAGAGCTATTGAATGAGTTCTCGAAAAGAGTGTATATTGTTCGTAACATACTAGATTTAGATTAGAGTCATTACCCGACACAGGTCCCATATGGGTCCTCTTCGTCAGGGCTGTTCCTTCATTTTTCAGTTCTGAAACGGCTTTCCTGGATGCACCAGTACTGGGCTAGGGCTCTTGCCAAAGGCCACTCCCACGAAACTAAATGGCCTCGGTGGGGCTCGAACCCGGGACCCCCTTGTTCTGAGTCCACCACCTTAAACCACTGAGCCACGCAGGACCTTATTGTTACGTATCAGATCCCAAATGGTTTTGTAGCTTATCATATTGCATAGAATCACACCAAATGAACATATCACAAGATATTGAATCATATGGTGAAGGTATAACATGTATCGTACATCTAATATCATAGACTGTATATCGTAAAGGACCGAGATATGTTGGCAAGCCAGTCATATTGCATGACACATACAGAATAGAAACTGTACTGGTTTGCCAAGAGCTCCTCCTGTGACATGAATCAAATGCTGTCCATCTTAGGTTGATATCTTTTAATTATCCTTTTTTACCTTAATATATACATGTAGTTATCAACTTAGATCCTGTAACAAGTTCTATTGATATTATTTCATATCATGATTAAAGAATACTTAATTTTCCTATTGATAGAAATATATGTAGAAATTAATCATTACAATCGTTTTACAACATCTTTAATAGTCAGCGTGTTAATTGTACACATCTAGCGAAATTTGATTACTTTGCCAAAGTTTAGGAATGACCGTTTGAAAATCCTTGTCTCTGATCATTTCAGAAATTATGTCGATATTCCTTGTACTCGCGAAAATACCACTAATAGAACTGTATTTATGCATGTTTTTAATGTACCAGAAACATGATCAATTTGTGTATTATGGGCCAGAGGCCTTAATTATCTAATAGACTATCGTCATTGTTCTAAATCCTTAGAATGCTGATACAAATAGATTTGGGTGTCGTCTGGTTTCCAAATCCATAAACATCTGCTTAATTTTGTTGCCGAAAGATACTCAGAGTAGCACACAGGTTAGATCACAGGCCAGCCACTGGCCTGCCTGGATCTTACAAGCATGAAGTCAGTTCCAGCTTTATAAGTGTTAATAATGTATCCATTTAATTCAATCTTCCATTTTTGCAAGTTTACACAGCTTTGTGATTTGATCGAACAAAGTGAGGATTAAAAGGGAAAATTCATTGGGACATTTTGACATTGATATATTGTACATGGCTTAAAAACTGGTGCAACATTGTACAATGATAGCAAAAACAGAGACCACAATCATTCACAAGTAATGATTTCTCTTTATACATTGGAACCATCGGAATCCAGTTACATTGATTGGGTCAAACCCTTTAACAGTAGAAGGTATTTTAACAGAGAATGACCCACCAGACCTCTGAATAACCTTTATGATATAGAATAGATTGCAATAGATTTGTTCATAGACATGCTATGTATATGTGTTCTTGACAAAATAGGTTTCATTTGTAACTACCATCAAAATACTATCATCAAAATACTACCATCAAAAAGCCATTATTATGTACGACAGAATTATTAATGATAAGATATTACAATAAACCAACATTGACACTATGTATAATGTAGTTCTTCATAGTAATCATGATGTACGTATGAGTGTGTATGGGGGGTGGGGGGGGGAAAGGGGTAAGAGTCAAGTCTGACAGACAGTAAATGTTGGTATGTCAGTAGGAATGTCTGAAGACGTCAAAAGTATTTGCGGAGTCTGGGAAGTTACACTTCCCTTAAGTAGGAAGTTTATGCTTTGCACTTCAATTATTCTCCAGGGTAGCATTTTTCTAACTATTTGTAGAAATATTTTGACAAGATTAAACTGATGAACATGGGTATCATCTTAAACAAAAATACAAAATTGCAATGCAACATGTCATTGAAACTGCATCAGAGAGATTTCAACAATGTGTTACTTTGCAATATCACTCATCTCATTATTGAAATAAGAGAGAATGTTGTTTTAGACTTCTTGGCATCAGTGATTTAGTAATATGCTACCCAGATCGGCAATTAGTGCTGTACTTACGTTCCTCATCCTCCACTTCTTCCTCCTCTTCTGTCTTTGTTTCTGGATTTGGGATGATTGCTTGAAGAGCTGCAACAATTGAATCAGATCAAACAATTAGATCTATTGTTATCTAAAACCAATCTGGTCAGTTAACAGTTTCAGCATACATCAAATGTTCACTTTTTTACAATATTCTTCTAACACCTATGGATATATATTGCCAATTTATTTTACCTCACTGTAAATGAAGATGGGAAGACCTCTTTGAGGAAACATTTTTTTCCCACAACTTTTTAAAGAGAGATATTATATCATCATAAATATATCCTACCTGAAGCAGCCATTCTTGATGGTGCCACTGCTGGTGTCTTTGATTTTTTCTGTTCAGATGTTTTTGAAGTCTGAGTGTTTTTGACAGTATATTTCATCTCAGTAAAATCCCCACTAGACTTTTTAGCCTTTTTGACATCATTTTCAACAGTATAGGTCATATTGTCCAGACCTTTCCGCTTCGTGCGTGAAATCAGCTGTAATCCAGCAGCAGTCTTTAATCGTTTCCTCAGATCCACAGGTCTTTGGTCAGATTTCATTCCTGATGAATTGTCTAAAGAGAAATGAAACATATTTCTTTGACAAATATACTTGTAGTCAATATCATCCATATAAATCTATAAACCTCTTGACTTAATGTGATTTCAACTTTGGCATCACTGCTTATTTTAGTTCTAATAATATAATGTCAAAATTCTAATACAAGTTTCAGGGAAATGCACATAGATATAGAGCAAAACTTGAAAGATTAAAAGGTGAATCCATTCAGAAAATTCAACAAATCTTACAGACAACATTTTCAAAGGAACATACAAGAACACAAGATGCTTTACAAATGATGCATATGCCGATTCTTCTATTTGCTCTGACCAACAGGAAAATCAAAAAGGTTTCCTTCTCTTAATAAATTTGTACCTTTGTGATTCAGCACTAAAGATAATCGAAAAACAGTGGATTCCACTTGATCAAAACTTGACTAAAGGAAAAAACTTTTTGGACATGGTTAAAACCATTTCCCATTCAATTTTAACCGCAGCTGATAAACAATAAATCACTTAACAGTAATGTATAGTTAATTGAGATCAAAATACTTCTAGAGAGACATACTTTTCTGGCTAATTAATGGAAATTAAAGTGCTAAAAATTGTTAAGTAAATAAACAAAAACTGTTTAGCTCTGTCTGCAGAAAAAGAATAATTGTAATGTAGTGTTGATGTAATCCAAAGTGGTTAATAAAAGACATAGTTTGTTAATGTGTGGGTTAACATTGTGTCAACAGTATTTCAGTTATTTTACAGCTTACCTGAAGAAACCAGAACTACAAACAGTTCCCAGTGCCAAAGTGAGGATTGAACCCGTCACACAAGTCCTACACTGTAACAACTGAGACACAGAGGACACCCGATCTTCGATTTAACAACACCTTTTCACTTGACTATCATCTAATTGACAAATAAATAATTGATAAAAGAAATGCAAACTCTTAATTGTGAATAGGAGACATCGTAATTGCTGTTGTCTTTGTAAAGGTTTCAATTACACCTAGATATATGATAAGATTGGGCATACAGCATGAATGTTGACAAAATACCTGTAGTAGGGACATCACTTCTTTTTGTCGTAGTCACAGACTTTTCTGCATCATTTACAGCCTTCATAAGCAATGAGCGATTTGCCTGCATACCCTTAGGAACACTTGACCTAAAACACATTAATTAATCAGGCAAATAACATGGCTGTATGGCTTACTGCACATACAATTTCTTAAAAGAATGTATTCAAATTTTAACTAAAACTACTACCTCACAGAATTTTTGTCTTTTAATTCATTATTATTGTAACAATGAAAGGATGATTTATATACATGTATATTTTCAATTCAGTCTTACACTGAAATACTATCTGTACCTTCAAACAAAATATGATTTGCATTGGCTTAAAAAATGTTTCATATGGCTTTAAGGGAAATCATAGTTCTGCCTTAACAGAATGAATGCAATAACTTAACAAATCAATTGTATGCAGTGTCTCATGAACAATAAAAGATGAAAGAGATTGGATGTGTTACTTTTAATAAATTATTAAAAAAGAAAGCATCAAGAATAACTCAGCAATGATGACCCCATGAAAAGTTCCCCAAAAACCTGATAAATCCACGGATCAGACATTTGGCACCTTTTTTAAATATTAAAATGGATGACTCAGTGTAAGACTATAGTAAGTTCTTCACAAATGTGAAGCAGTCACTTAAGTATTACACTGAACCCTCTATAAGTAAATAAGTTCTAGCTTACTTTCTGCTTGGTCCCCGTATGACACTGGCCACACTGCCCACAGCAGGATTTAATGGATCATATTCCTCATCTTCTTCCTCCTCCTCATACTTCCTTTTCACTGATGCCACAAACGACGTTGGCTTCTTTCTGGATGACTTTTTGGTCTCCTTCAAATAGACATATTTACCACTATGAAATTTTGAATCATAGTAAATAGCTTATCATCAACTAGTAACAACAAATATCCTCTCTTTAAATGACAAAAACAAAGTGAAAGGTAACATACATGTATGGTGGTTGCTTTTTAATGGGAAAGATACTGAATAGAGCCATCTTATTTCCTGTTACAATGGTTTGTATAAATCAATCTTTATTTCATTAGTCATACTTCACAAATATTAACCATTATCTTCAATTGGTATATAATAAGCAATAATTTCTCTTCCAACAGTATTATTTCAATTCTTGCTGTAGGTGTATTTATCCTGCCACAGTATTATTTCAATTCTTGCTGAATGTGCATGTGTATAAATCTAAATGTGGAGTAATGAGTAAATGGGGGCGGGTATAATTTGGAATTTTACCTGATCAGCTGCAGTGGCTGCCTTTGACTTATCCTGGGATGCACTTTTAGTTGTTGATTTAGTGGATTTGGCAGATTTGACAGCTTTACTAGAGGGCTGTTTCCCAGGCTTGCTGGGTGCAGCTGTCTCAACAGACTTGTTTTCTTCATTGAACTCATCTGTGAAAGAATCACACTGATGATCAATGGTTCTATATACAATTCCTTTAACCCTTTCCCAAACAACAAATAGTCGACTGTCCCAAATTGAAAGAGTTTGCAGGCGACATTTCAAAAGGGGATGAAATTTGAAAATAATCTTCTGATAGGGCAGAAAATATAGTGGGAAAAGGAAAAATTGCTCGTCTGAAACAAAGTGGTCAAATGTCGCTATTGTTTGGGAAAGGGTTAAGCTATCTTAAGCAGATGACTGGAGGGAAGCTGTCCTACATTTGCTACAAGACACAAAGGTCTTGGGTTTCAGTCATGTGAGAAGCAGGATCCAATTTGCAATATTTCATTATTCCACATACATTGCATGTTCTGGTTATGTATCCAGGAAGCAGACTTTGAGATTAATATATTGTTTCACATTTGAAGTATAATAAATCAGCTTAAATGAAGCAAACTAAATGAGAAACCATTGTGTTACACTGTCAAGACTAGTTTCTACTAAATACCACAATGTAAATGATTAAGCTTCATAATTTCCTGTTTCAAATGGGATAGTTCTCAGAAAGCTCTGGTTAAGTGCTGGTTGGAGGTTAAAACCTTTTAAAAAATACCTCTTTGGAAGAAAATACTAAAATGTGCTTATTGTCAACAAACATATATGCATTTCTCTCCATGACTGTTGGCATAAACTGGTACAATAACACAGGCTGTCCTTCATTATTAATCTTACTTATTATACCATGAACAACATGTCAGTAAAGAATAAGGTGTTTAATAGGCTATACAATTCTGGTTATCAAAATTGACTGATTTGTTGAAATAATTTTAAATGAATAAAGATGTTTGAAACTAAATGTATGGTTTCAAGAATAAGTGTACCAAAATGGAGACATATGTTCAAACTTCATCCCATTCAGAATTGCCAACATCAAAATGTCTTGCTTTGCAAAGATTTTAACCAAACACTATAATTCAATGATGTCTCAAGAGTAATTAAACTAAGACAAATTAACATACCTGTATTTTCACTGATGTTAATCTCTGTGATTATGGAACTTTCCTCCCCTGTTTTCACAGTCGATGTGATCTTTTCTGCTGCCTTCCCTCCTGGGTCTTTACTCTCTGGCTTTGTTTTCTTGCCATCCTCTTTTTTACCAGTAGATTCGGTTTTCACCGTTTTATCTGATGTGCTTGGTCTGCTTTTCTTTTTCTCAGTTTTGTGTTTGTCTTTTTGCTTGGGTTTAGCCTGGACTTGATCTGATGGAATTGTAAAAGCAAAAACATAATATGGATGCATTCACTAATTCAATTTGCACAATTTCATCATCATTTCTACCAATGAACATTGCAAATAAAGGAGCAATCAGCTCACTTCTAGGTGAATCAAATGAGAAAAAAATATTACAATCCTGGCATTATTTAAGTAGAAAAAAGAACCTTATTTGTATGTAGAATGCAATATAAATTGTTCTCAAGAAAAAAATTGAGAAAACAATAGGAACTGTGAACTGTGTAAAAAGATTATTCATGCAATCACACACTAATAATTGTTATTACATGCATTATACAATAAAACAACACAAGATTTGCCAGCTTTTTGGCAAGAGTAGCAATGGCATTTACATTGATAAAGGTGTTGAACATAAGCATTTAGTGTAATTGAACCTTCTGATAATTTAAACTCATTCATTTTACAGTGTTTTTGAAATAAGTTCTAACAATTTCTATGATTATTAATCATTCTGTTTAGTTCTTCAGACTTTCGTTAAAGTTAAATGGTTCTTGACAGTTAAGTGGTTACATTAACAAATCTACACATATTATGTTTGCATGTATATTTTGGATTTAAACATTATTCAGTAAAGTAGTCGTTATGACAGGTGTTTCTGATAACTTGTAGCAGAGACTGCCTGATCTGTAGGCTTTTTAAAGGTAATACATTTTATTTACCCCATTCACCCGACTTAATATAATCTCAATGGGCGTGTTTCTGAAAGACCGTAATGCATGTATTTTATAATCTCTTTATCCCTATCAAATCTCTAGTGTCAATTGATTCATTAATTGATACAACTCAAAAATGAGTGAGTTAGTTAGATAGTTCTCAAAATTAAGATACATGGTTGAGAGACAAGAATTATGTATGCTTTGTCTTAAATTTCTACCTAAAACCTGTCAAGACTTTGCTCATACAATAAAAACATTTCAAAGGTTATAAAATACCTCATTGATCATAAAACAGATTAAGATATAAAATTAAGATTTCATTATTTGAATCTATTAAAAGTATATCAAAATAAGTAATTACTCATCCAGACCTTGCATTTATTTGCTCAGTCTATACAAACACTTTTAATCTCCCTGATGATAAGAAAAAAACTCCGCTGATGACGTGCCAATTCATCAGTCTTCAAAATGATTCATAATTATAGGTTTTTGAAGTAGATTAGCACAGATTATTTGTGCCAGTTTGATATTAGATTTTTAAAGTTGTTTGAAGAAAATTCACAATGAAAAGGAAACAGATTGGGTTTAAGGTTATTAGTTTATTAACTCAATAACACATAAGGGATCATATGACTTGCCTGAAATGAAAGGAGTTGCTAATATCAATTATTTAAAATGAATAATGATGAAGTCTTTAATGATATTTGGAGGAAGTCTTTGGGAATTAAAAATAGTCCTTAACCATCAGAATCATCAAAACCATTTTTAATTGAATACAGTTCGTATTTTAGGTTAACAATCCATATTTGAATGAAATATATTTAAGCTATCAAATCATGACTACAACCAGACTTTACCTGAGTTAATAGACTGCAGTTTCTTCAACAAACCATGAAGCCTACAAAAGAAAAGACATCATATAATTTTACAATGTTTGAACTTGAAATAGCATGACAGCAACAAACATAACACCATAAGTTCCAATTTCAGATGTATACTGCCTTCCAAGATGGTTAATGAAATAAAAGTTGGGAAAATACATTCAAATGAATTCATAATATTCATTAAAATACATAGCAATCTTTGAAAATTATTTCAATTTTCATAAAAAGTACACATATGTTTAGTGATTTTTTTCTAAATTAAATCAATGAGTTTTTTTACCAAAACTTTAAAAATCAATGGGTTTTTCTATAGAAAAATGATAAAAATGAATGAAAGCAATGAGTTTTTGGGAAATTTTATGAGATTTTTAGGGCCAAAAATTATCACTGTATGTTTCAAGCAATGTGCATTTTTTTTTAATGTGTTACTTACCACAGGGTAAACTTCTCTGTACTTGTACTGAGGAAAAGGCTGAGATCATCTGTCATTTGCTGTTGGGAGCGCTTATTGGCCACCATGACCATGATATAGTCTGGGAGCTCATCATCTGAAATAACCAGTAACAAGGCTGTAGTGTATGTGGCAGCAAACACAGAGGCCATCAATACAACAGCAAATTAATCCTTTCTGAGTACAGATGCTCATGATAACTATCATTATTTTCACTATATTACAGGGACAGCTTTTTCTTCAAGTCAATATAGCTTTTTAATAGTACTGTGTAGGATTATCCTGCTGTAAAAACTTTCTACCTGAAACAGAATCTCCCTTTTGAAAAGATAAACTTTCTATAATAACCTTTTATACACTCATGAATCATTCAACATCTATCTATAGGCAAAGCCAATATAAGAGGTGTTCTACCCTCACTAAGTCCTTAATTCAGGGCTCACGCTGTCGGTCGCCAAATGCGCCAAATGCGAATATTTTTTCATTCTGGCGAAAGATTTCCCAATTTGGCGAATTTGGTTGGCGCATGTTTTTTTCATTCGACTTTACCTTATTTCAACCTGTCCGGATATTACAAACAGTTATGTCTTTTGACACAACTAACAGTATTTCCGAAAAAACCAAATTAATCCGCTAATTGTCATCCCCGTGTCAAACAATGCCCGAGGCATGTATTAATCGGACCATCATTATGTGTCAACAACTCGGCACGCTTGATTGGTAGCCTCGATGCGGCTGTTCCACGAAAACCGATAATATTTACCTCTTTCCGTCCAGTGTGTTATGATGCATGAATGCGAGAATTAAAAGAGAGTTAATTTGTAAAGTATTTCGATTTTGACAGTTTGCTTCCTTCGATGATGCACCGGTACTATTCATATTGCGATACTCTTGTCTATTTTTAATCATTCGAATCATCAGACCGGTGTCTTCACACGAGAGTAGAAACAAGGAGACCTATCATGATTACACTTTTCATTTATCTATCGGACATTTCTAAAATAATTAACAAAACCGAGAAACATGATAGTCTTCACAATGATTTAATGTTATCTGAGATAAAAGATTCATTTTGATTTTGTTACTCACAGGAAGCGTAACTTTAACCATCCTTATTTTAAATTTGTTTGAAAGGGGTGGGAGGATTTTGGCTTTTTTTTTTTTTCGTTTTTTTTCTTTTCTTTAACATGTTTTTATTAGTATTACATAATATATTTATGACAATACAACTTTAATACAAATGGTGAAACATAACAAAAAGAAAATAATTTACGAAGAGGATTTAACACATATATGTGTACATATAACATGAAAAGTGTTTAAAATCAAGAAATTTTAACTGGAGCCATTTGCTCAGAATTTGGCTCCTACTTCTTAGATTTGGCTCCTTTTTTTGTCATTTGGCGAATGTGCTGGCGCAGACTTTTTTCCAGCCAGGGTGAGCCCTGTTAATTGCATCTAAAAATTGTTAACCCTAGAAACAGTCACAATCTCAAAATAAAAACAAAATCAGACTGCACCCTGCTGTTAATCAGTAAATTTTAAGTTCAGAAAGGCTGCAAATATAACATTTGCAGAAAAGGGAACCGTAATCAACGAAATGTCAAAACTGCTATGACACTTTCTTCCCAAAAAGCCTTTAATTTCAGAGGTAAAAATTGATTTTCTTACCAACATAAGCTCCTAGTTCTATCAATTTGGCCTTGATAGCAGACTGAAAAGAAGAAATGGAAATGCAAAAATGGTATTAATTAGCAAAAACAAACAATACTAATAAAGTAATAATTCAATAACTTGATCTTTTTTTTGGGGGGAGGGGGGGTTCACTTTACAAAACTATGTATGACCAGAAACACATTTTCAAATGTGAAGTATGAGATAAGACGCACTCTAGTCAACATAAATCAATGGAAGATTGCCTTTTATTTTCTGATGGGACAATCTAAGTGCTTAAGTTGAAATTTCCAAGGATCAAAGTAGTGACCAGTGGACTTTATAAAATTCTGATTTTCGATTTCAAAGCAGTGATAATTTTACCTCTGCGTCCCGCGTCATATACACATAAAAAATGCTAGGGACACATCATTTCAAAAGATATGTGTCCAGCCGGAAGCATTCTCATCAGCACAAGTAATGTTTACAATGTAGTTAAAATCATAAAGCATTCTTGCTTTCTTTCTATCAAATATACATAGTTTTGAGTCATTTATGCTAAGATTATCATTAATAACGAGTGTTTAACTATTTGACATGATCTTATAGCTTGGATCATTGGTACTTGGACGCATAGTTTTACCCTTGGACACATAGTTTCAAAAGATGTGTGTCCTTTTGGACACGATAACTTTCATTTCTTAAATTAACCCTGTCAAAGCACAAAATGGTAAATCAAAGTTAATTGATAAGACAAGATATGTAAAATAAACTTACCACCGACCAAATAATGGCATCAATTGCCTTTACACAATTCAAAAACGCAAAATTAAGCTTTGTATACTTCAGTGGGCATGCGAAAAGGAAGAAAATCGAGACACCTAAATTCAATTAAATCGTTTCTTTTAAGTAAATATGTGGAATGACCAATGTATGTAATGTGTATGAATAAATCAAAAAGGGATTATTTATAACTGTGAGTAATGTTCAAATGATATGTTTCTGTAATAAGGCATGGAAATATCTGTGTTCAAACGTTGGAACGATAATTCTTCACAAGTGCCCTCAATTAAATGAATGGTCTGTAAGTTTGATGTGACAGGAGATATTGCCTAAAGCAAAAATTTCTCAATATTTCCCGATTGCGTCAAATTTGTTTTGACTATAATTTGACTAAGGCGCACTCCATAGAGTCAAAAGAAAGAATTTTTTCTTTGTCATGACATATTCACACTATTGGTGCTCACATCACTTAATATCTGAGATTACAACGAATAGAACCACACTGACTTTCTAACAAAAGAAAAGAAAACCATCAGTCGTCAAATAAGTTACCCCACCCACAACACACACACATGTTAATCGACGAGAAAAATACGTATATTAAGGGCATTATGATATATATATGCAAATATCATTTATACTCACCCTAATCTTCTGGCTAATTTCTGTTCCAATTTCCATTATGGATTATACCAACTTTCCCCAAAAAGGGTAAAATTGTGTAAATTTCTAAATCAGAATTCGTCTACTGACCGGAAGTAGGTTGTTGTTATCTGGTGTGTTTATTTTCCAATGAAAAACCGGGACCGGTCACCACCAAAACCACATATCATTTTCTTCTTTACATGTTTATGTTTACCGTTTTGGTACATGTATACAGGATATAAAGGTCTTTGTCTGTGATCATATGACATATGATGAAAGATGTAATCTCCTCTTACGATATACCTCTTATAACCACGAAAAGTATGAATCGTTGAAGCACTTTCCGTTATCAAATTATCTATCAGGCACTTGATTTGAATTGATTTGCAAGAAATGTTCATGAACTGCTTTCTTTGTTCAAGTCAAACTTTCACAAATAAAAACATTTTTTTCTTAATAAACCCCCTCATAAGATGCAGGGTTGAAGTAATGTAACTTCTTTGTGAGACGTCTGTGTCCAACCAAGTATATTAGTTAAAAGACGCTGTCATCGCATCGTATCTAGATTGAGTCAAGCACATTTGCTTCCCAGAGTTCGCCTGTCAACTTGTATATCCGCAATGCTATCTGCAAATGATTTATTTAGTGCAAGTTTACAAACTTTTGCAAAATGGTCTAGCCACAGTATTTCACAATCAAGAAACGACCATGATTTCCCTTATTAATTGCATCATTAGAGTATTTTCAATTATTTGTAATTATTAAAACATGGTCAAACTTTATCCCAGTTATGCTTACATAAATGTTCTGGTAATTTCAAATTATAATGCATTTTTTCTTTGAAATGGAACACAGATGTTAGGTAAAAAGATAAAAGGGTAGGGAGGAAAGAACAAATAAAATAGTAAAATGCTTTCTACATAAGTAAATCCACAAGTGCGAGTCTTTATATCAACGAGTATGCTTGTCGCTATATCCACAATTTAGCTTGTCTGTATACCACACATATTAGTCTAGGGTCCCGGCCCATGCGTATACCATGCATAAGGCTGATGCGAGGTTTTCGCATGGGTCGAGACCCCATGCTCAACACATATCTATATCACTAGGATTCTGCTTGCCCGCGGTCCTGGTCCGTGCGTATAACTCGCATTAGGGTGCATGGGCCGGGACCCTAGCCTACGACTCCGCCTGTCTGTATACCCTCTATTCCACACAGATCTATAGCACCAAGACTCCGCTGGCATGGTTCCTGGTTCTTGCGTATACCTTAGTACCCAATTGACCTTACGACACAGAGCAGTTAACCACGCCCACCGTAAATAGGGGAGGTCACTCTAATTTTCTCCGACATTCTTAGCTAAATAGCGTCAATGCACAAACTAGGATCCCTGTTTGACATTGCCGATGATTTCGGATATTCTTATTTGAAATCGGAAATATTCCTACAAAATAAGCACCTGCCTTTATTGCTGGATAATATGTACATAGCGTGACAATTTGTAAAGGAGATGGTATATTTTGAGCGTTAGCAGAGACATTTATAATAGCTCTGTATCCTTATGGCGTTGGAGGAGTGATTTACCCCAGCAGTGTGGGGTCCGATCGGCACAAAACACGATCCGTCCAAAGTCCGATCAGACTCGGATCCGAACGACATTGGTCCGTATGGCACTGGTTCGACCGGACCTTCAAAATGACCGTATTTCATACTACTTTATAACAGTTAATTTGCAGTATTTGCAGGTTACGAACAAAATTATCTCATTTTGATTCTTAAACAGTTTAGATTTTTATTTTAATAAATGGGCGTATATCCTGAATGATTCAAAACGCAGACCTACCAATTTTGTCATGTTGAAAATGGTATAATAGTGTTGGACATGTTGAGATTATGGTGTTAAACAATTGCCGATAGGTACAATCACTATTTTGTTGTCAAATAAGTTAATAATCAAGACTTTCGAACATGATCATACTCAATGGATGAATGTCGGTTTTGCTACTTGATTACGAACTAAGGGTCATTTTACCAAACGAAATATTTTCAATTGTTCAAAATTTAAAGAGTTTGCAGACGTCATTACAATGAAGATGATGAATTAATACTTTTCTGATAGGGCAGACCATATTGTTGGAAAGGGATAAATTGCTCGTTAAGAGCAATTTCTCCTTTTCCCACAATATTTTCCCTAGTTGTCTGTAACAATGTTGTCAAATGTAGTTATTGTTTGGTAAAGGGTTAACAAACCTCGATTGTTAAAAAGGATTAAGGGTTTCAACGCTAATTAACATCAATCTGACACAATTGCACTTTATGGTCAAGTCACAAACCCTTTATTGTTTAGCCGATCGGCGGTCTTTGTAATCAACCACTGGCTACCAAGAGTGTGTTTTACAACATATTACAGCAACATTAAATTCTTAAAGGTATTCGGATAAAGTTGCAACAAGGGGCTATGGATTTGTTTTGTTTATAATAGCTTTTAAATTTGGATACAATACATCAATCATTACAGGTAGGTGGATTAGGCTATAATAAGACATTTAATTAATTGTTTAAGGTGCTCTAAGGGTAAATTTAAGAACAAAATCAATTAATTAAAATCCAATTTGAAGAATTTGTATATATCCAACTGGAACCCATGTCGTCTCACATCATTATCGGTCAATATTGTATTTTTAGTAAACATTTGATTCATTATCAAATGCAACTAATAACATTCTTCTTTAAGTGTCTATTCCGTTTTTGAAAAACAATAATTTTTCATTTTCAAACGAAGATAAAAGACAAAAATAAAAATTTACTAACATGTGAAAGAAAAAAAGAAAGAAAATAATAGTTCATACTTCTATTCTTTACACCGTTTTATAAATTAAATGTTTGCATATATTTACTAATTGCGTGTAGTTCTCATTCATTTATATGTGACAGAGTTTGGAAACGGGATAAACTCTACTTCACCCACAAGTCTCTCCTTATAAATAATTTCTCTATAATAAGTACTTAAACAATATCTTAAGCAGTATTGACGAAGAAAAATCACAGCACAATAGTGCTATGTGTTGACGGAGTCGCACAGCGTGTCGGAGAAAATGGCGGATAGCAACCGAAGTGTTCGCTGATTGGTCAGTTCCAGCTGTCAATCAAAGTCTGTCGTAAGGTCAATTACCCCAGGCTACAATTTAACCTGTGCGTATATCTTTTATTCCACACTTGTCTGTATTACCAGTATTCCGCTAGTCTGGGTCCTGGTCCATGCGTATACCCCAGTACCCTATTACCCCAGGCTACAATTTCACCTGTGCGTATATCTTTTATTCCACACTTGTCTGTATCACCAGTATTCTGCTAGCCTGGATCCTGGTCCGAGCGATACCCTAATACCCACGTACCCCAGGCTACAATTCCGCCTGTATGTATACCTTTTATTCCATACTTGTCTGTATCACCAGTAATCCGCTAGCCTGGGTCCTGGTCCGTGCGTATACCCTCATACCCGAGTACCCAAGGCCAGGATTCCGGTTGTCTGTATACCAGTATTTCGCTAGCCTGGTTCCTGGTCCGTGCGTATACCTTTTTACCCAAGTACCTCAGGCTACAATTCCGCCTGTATGTATACCCTCTATTCCACACTTGTCTGTATCACCACGATTCCGCTAGCCTGTGCCTTGGTCAGTGCGTATACCAAAGTACCCAAGGCTACAATTCCGACTGTCTGTATACCTTCAATCCCACACTTGTCTGTATCACCCGTATTCCACCAGTCTGGTTCCAGGTCCGTGTGTCTACCCAAGTACCCCAGGCTACGATTCCGCCTGTCTGTATCCCTTCTGTTACACACTTGCCTGTATCACCAGGATTCCGCCTGTCTGTATACCCTCTGTTCCACACTTGCCTGTATCACCAAGATTCCGCCTGTCTGCTGTATCTTAGAACTTGTGGCCAGACCCATTTTCGAAAGTTTATCATATGACTTTAGAATTTTACCAATGTTGTATGTTTAAATCAAACTAGACCGTCTGTGTGTTGTGAGTATTTCCACGAGTTCATCTGTCTCTATCGCCAAGAGCCTGCGCCTACCTATATTCTCGAGTCCGCTTGTCTATATATGCATCCACGCATACACACGCCTGTAAAGCTAAAGGCTCATGAAAGGAGATTAATGCTTTATCAAACTATGGTATTTGGTAAACTTTTGGTCAGATTAAAAAAATAGTTACTCCCCCCACCACCAAAAGAAAAAAAAAACCATCAGCACAAATTAAACGTGAAAGCCAACAAGAAATTACCCAGATCAGCCAGTTTTATAATTCAGATAGTCTGGTTCTCCACCTCTGACCACTGTAATACACATGAAACTAAGTAAAAAATAATATTTGTTAGTGAGCTTTCGATTAAATGTTATCTAATAAGATTCCTCTTTAATTTGCAGGATCGGACTTATCACCACCCTTAAAAATCGGAACAGTATACCCAATTCCCAAATTCTTGGGGTAGACTGAGTTTTCGAATAAATTGTTGAAAATGTCTTAAAATAACGTATGTAAAACAAAAAAGGATGCCTCATAATCTCAGCCGAAATGCTATCTGGTCGTGGTGATTTTCCATTGCTCTGAGAGAGAGAACAGCTAGTTTTACTTCCTCTTCAGTAAAAGGTCTGTCTAAGTACACTCCGAGATATATGGGTCGTAAAACTAGGATGGACATGTTCTGCCTCCTGGTATAAATTGTTAAAATGCGTATATAAGTCACCAAGTGTAATATTATTGTCTTCGCTTTTACTATAAGGTTTATCTATTTCTTTAATATTTTTTCATAAGTCTCGAGGCTCAGATTTAGCCATTTTCTCAACTCTTGATGTTTTTTTTTTTTCATATTCTTTTCTTTGGGCTCTTTTTCTCACATTGTTATATTTATTTCTTGCTTTGGAATATAAGCACCATTGCATCACTATCTTTTTACTCAAGGCAATTTTGGCATCTTTATAGGGCTGTTTCGCTTCTAAACAAGCAGTATCTATCCATATTGGTTTAAAATAATGTACATGTGTATTTTACTTTGACTAATTCGTTTAGCAAATATACATTTTGCATGTTTGTCGATAAAATTAGATAGCTGAGTAACATTATTTTCAGTATTTTTTAATTACGTCTTGATTGCTATCGATGTTTTCCGATTATTCTTGTTTGAATGCTGATACATTATTTTTAGAAAAACAAATTTTATCAATATATACATCAGGTTGCTTACATCTTTTCATCTTACATTTCTTAGAAAAGGCAAAATAGGCATATATGATCAGAGAACTCATTCTAATCCAGGATCCAATCAAAATGTTAAAGTAAATGTAAACTCTCTTGTTTCAATAATAAATAATCGCATTATGCTAGTTCGCGGTACAAATGTATACGGACGGGCCAGGCTCCAGGCTCTGAGCAGTATGTAAATCTACATGGTACGTCATCATGCAGTATACCACTATTAGCAATGATATGATTGGTCGATTTACATACCGAGAGCAGACGACGCCCGTGACTATCTATTATTGTATCACAATTCATGCGTATCGGTAAGTTAACAGACGAGTCATATAAAAAGGACGGTTGGTATAAAATAACCTCTTCATCATCCGGTAGAGTATCCGGTAAGTCGGATGTTCTACAATTTAAATGACCTGTTACAAAGGTGTTACAAAGAATACTGAATCGTTCTATACTCTTTTCTATTTCATCACAGAAATCTAAATCTGTATGGGGTTTGTAGGTATGGGGTCGGAACGACGTTTTCAGTCCGTTATAAGACAGTTTCCATTCGATGCATTTTGAAATGAAATTTGACGTGTATTTGATCTGATTACGTATAAGAAAGGTATAATTGGCACTGTGAATCGGCGCTTTAAGCTTTGGTATTATTAACCCTTAGAATGCTGGGTAATTTTCTAAAAAGAAATTGCGTCGTCTGCTTTCCACCTTAAACATCTTAATTTTATTGCGGAAAGATATTCAAACAGGTTAAATCACAGACCAGCCGCCAATTTACTTGGCGGCTGACCTGGATCTAACATGTTTTCATAAGCATGAAATCCTTTCCAGCACTGTAAGCGTTCCATGTACAAGTAATTCCGTGTGTTCCACTGACGGAC
>OX401404.1:63357187-63392187 GCA_947846245.1 Cerastoderma edule
TGCTGTATGTCTATATAAGGGCACGTTGATTTTTTAACATACTTTAGACAACCCAATCGATAATATTGATCGATCGATCTGTAAGCCTGGTAAAAATAGTTCGCCACTGCATTGCATATAAAGCGAAGGGGAGCGTTGTATGTGTATTGAGAAATAATACAAAACAGCGTGATTAACATATATTTGTCATTCTTTAACCCCTAATACAGAATAATATTTGTGACTTCCAGTCAAAAGGTGCTCCTTGAACCCAATTCTGATGACTAAACTGATGATAAAGTGTTAAGTTGACCAGAAACAACTGTTACAAGGAGGCTAATTACTCGTAACAGATCGTTACAGATGTCCAGTTATCAGGATTTTCATACGAAAGTGTGTACATGAGTTTAACTTTATATTTTAACATCAAATATGTACATTCGTTGTATGTAACCCCGACATTCAAAACACAGCGAATCTAAATTCAAACCGTTTGTTTCACAAAAGGGTTGACGACCTGACCTCTCTAGGAGATAAACATGGTCATGATAACGATCATACCTGTCTAAATTATTGCGACAGACAACTCCTTAACCATTTCGACATATCAAAGTTGTGAAGGATCCCAATTGTGAGCGACATAAGTCGGCAAAAAGGCAAGAAAAACAAAAATAAAATATGACATTTGGTAGAACCATTGTGACAATAGGATGATGATTTCACCATTTTGTCTTGAAGTGGTTTCTAAAGCTTTCAACGATCGACCGAACGAGGGATACCATCGTTAGCAGTAATAACGGACCTTAGACAATATAGGCCTACATTATATATTTGTGATGTTGTGAAAATCAAGCAATGAACCTTGTAACAGTATTTGATAAAGAGAACAAAATATAAAGTTATTATGTGTGACTATTTTCGAAAAGAATATCCACTGTCCAAACCCGCCGCATGAATCCAATCCAAAATGACTTTCTACGAATAAAGGTTACCTTCAATGAAAATTGAATAGAAATATATCCATATTGAGTTTGTAACAGTTAAAACGCTTCTATTTAACATCGTGTGTGAAACAAGTTCTCACACTTAGATTAATCACTTTCGATCCTGCTTCCTTGATACCTAACACTTACTCGCTCCGAATGTGGATTAATGACAGGTCACGAAGTGGACCCCGTCACGCAATTGATTCGAACCCAGGACCCTCGTTTTCCAAGACCGACTCTCTACCGAAGAGCGTTGTAATCCACAATCACACCGCTCTGCACTAAGAGGGTCGAGAGTTCAATCTTCGGCGATTTCTATGGATTCAAACATCGTATATGATGTCACGCTTAAAATCGAGAAGTTTTATTACCGCCTAATATGCTCGCATTACAGCTTCTGTAAGACGAGTTAACATGCATGCCCGGGTCACGACGATATACAAACACCATACATTATACTGTAACTGGTCCAAATTGGAATAACTGCAGACAGTAATGCAAAAAGTATTAACGATTATAGAATTTGGTATGGACATATCATTTAGAAGTTATTGAAACACGATAAAAAATGTTATTACGAGCAAAATCTCCTTTTGATAAAATTCTTTGATATGCATCGTGTTGTTCTCCGATAAAAAAAACCCATTGTCAATCCCGAATGTAACCAAATAATTCCTGTAAAATGTAAAAAAAAATAATACCAGATCTAGGATGACTTAGTCCGGGATACAGATGAGTGGCATTGTGTGACATTGTGTGGCATTGTGTGGCATTGTGTGACATTGTGTGACATTGTGTGGCATTGTGTGACATTGTGTGGCATTGTGTGGTATTGTGTGACACAATGTGACATTGTGTGGCATTGTGTGACATTGTGTGACATTGTGACATTGTGTGGCATTGTGTGACATTGTGTAGCATTGTGTGACATTTTGTGGCATTGTGTGGCATTGTGTGACATTGTGTGGCATTGTGTGACATTGTGTGACATTGTGTGACGTCATGTGACATTGTGTGGTATTGTGTGGCATTGTGTGGCATTGTGTGACATTGTGTGACACCATGTGACATTGTGTGGCATTGTGTGGCATTGTGTGACATTGTGTGGCATTGTGTGGCATTGTGTGGCATTGTGTGACATTGTGCATTGTGTGGCATTGTGTGACATTGTGTGGCATTGTGTGGCATTGTGTGACATCATGTGACATTGTGTGGCATTGTGTGACATTGCGTGATATTGTGTGGCATTGTGTGGCATTGTGTGATATTGTGTGGCATTGCATGCCATTGTGTGACATTGTGTGACATTGCGTGTCATTGCGTGGCTTTTTGTGACATTGTGTGTCATTGTGTGACATTGTGTGACATTGTTTGTCATTGCATGACATTGTGAGGCATTGTGTGATTTGTGTGTCATTGTGTGACATTGTGTGACATTGTGTGACATTGTGTGACATTGTGTGACATTGTGTGACATTGTGTTACATTGCATGACATTGCGAGGCATTGTGTGATATTGTGTGTCATTGTGTGATATTGTGTGGCAGTGTTTGACATTCTGTGTCATTGCATGACATTATGTGGCTTTGTGTGACATTGTGTGACATTGTGTGATATTGTGTGACATTCTGTGTCAATGCGTGGCTTTGTGTGACATTGTGTGTCATTGTGTGACATTGTATGACATTGTGTGACATTGTGTGGTATTGTGCGGCATTGTGTGGCATTGCGTGACATTGTGTGGCATTGTGTTACATTGCGTGACATTGTGTGACATTGTGTGACATTGTGTGGCATTGTGTGTCATTGTGTGACATTATGTGACATTGGGCGGCATTGTGTGGCATTTTGTGGCATTGTGTGACATTGTGTGTCATTGTGTGACAGTGTTTGACATTCTGTGTCATTGCATGACATTATGTGGCTTTGTGTGACATTGTGTGACATTGTGTGATATTGTGTGACATTCTGTGTCAATGCGTGGCTTTGTGATATTGTGTGTCATTGTGTGACATTGTATGACATTGTGTGGCATTGTGTGGTATTGTGCGGCATTGTGTGGCATTGTGTGACATTGTGCGCTATAGTGTGGCATTGTGCTACATTGCGTGACATTGTGTGACATTGTGTGGCATTGTGTGCCATTGTGTGACATTATGTGACATTGGGCGGCATTGTGTGGCATTGTGTGACATTGTGTGTCATTGTGTGACATTGTGTATCATTGTGTGACATTACGTGGCATTATGTGACAATGTGTGGCTTTGTGTGACATTGTTTGTCATTGTGTGACATTGTGTGTCATTGTGTGTCATTGTGTGACATTGTGTGGCTTTGTGTGACATTGTGTGTCATTGTGTGACATTGTGTGACATTGTGTGGCATTGGGTAACATTGTGTGTCATTGTGTAACATTGTGTGGCATTCTATGACATTGTGTGGCTCTGTGTGACATTGTGCGGCATTGTGTGTCATTGTGTGGTATTGTGTGGCATTGCGTTACATTATGTGGCATTGTGTGACATTGTTTGACATTGTGTGTCATTGTGTGACATTGTGTGTCATTGTGTGACATTGTGTGACATTGTGCGACATTGTGTGACATTGTCTGGCTTTGTGTGACATTGTACGGCATTTTGTGGCATTGTGTGACATTGTGTGTTATTGCGTGACATTGTGTATCATTGTGTTACATTGCGTGACATTGCGTTAATTATGTGGCTTTGTGTGACATTCTGTGAGATTGTGTAACATTGTGTGAGTTTTTGTGTCATTGTGTGACAGTTTGTGACATTGTGTGGAGGGTTGTGAGTTCGATGCATTAGGTCGTACCGAGTACCAACAACATGTAAGTAAACCATCCCCTCGATGGACCGCTCGGTATTGAACACCAGCATAACAGGACAGCTTGTTCTCAACCAAACAGGCAATATAGATGCGGATCCAACGAGCATGGAAAGGAGAACTTTCACCATTACAATACAAATGTTATAGAAAAATGTCATTCCTGAACATGCTCGTTTCCCCAATATTCAATTGGTATCAGATCGCAACTTCTACCAGAAGAGTCAGTAGTTAACAGAAAACAGACCCTTTCTCTCCGTTCAATGGTATTGCCATCTGACGCGGTTTAATGGTTACATGTAATTACTGCTAACCAACGATTATAACTAGAGCTGAGTAAAACGGGAATATTTTCAAACCAATAATATCCCATTCTCTTCCTAAACACATTACTTCTTTTACGACTTCTTCATAGGTCATCATTGAAACAGTATCAGTTGATGACAATAATCTTTCATTGAATCTAATATTTGTTGTGTAGGGTATAAACACCAGAGCAATATTGGCATTATGCAGATTGGTCTCGTACAGCTTTTAGCGCGTAAACTCTTTATTATCTGCAGACGACAATTTTTACTTGAAGCAGATCACTTTAGAAAAAAATTGTAAACATGTAAAAACCTTTCAGTTCTGCTGTTGTAATATGTGAATAAGTTGAAAAAAGGATTGTGACAAAAGGAGAAATTGCTTGTGACAAGCAATTTCTGCTTTTGCCACAATGCTTTTTAAAAGTCGTCTGCTGCAACACGCAAAATGTGGCGTTGCGTGGTAATGTGTTAAAAAGCATGTATGAACGAATGAAGGGGTCAACTCATTATCCCATTCTCTTTATGAACCTTGTTTAGATTATTTTTCTATAATATTCAAAAATGATTGTTAAAAATTTCAAATTGAGAAAAAATCTGTTTTACAGAATGCGAAAATGTTCATGGCGAGTAATTCCATCAACAAACAAGTTTATCGTTATTCAGCCTGTAGTCCTGTTGTGTAAACATGTACATGCATTTCAATAGAATTGGACAATACAATTCAAATTGGATACAAATCGAAAATATACAGAATAGATACAGAGCGAAATTGGACAATAACTTTCACTTTGGTTCCAAATCGAAGATTAGATACAGAGCGAAGTGAATACTTATTAAAAAATTTGAAACATTTCGCTACTGGATATGCGAACAAATCATTGACTTCTACATCTATTATAATGATAATGAAATGATTTCTAACCACCGGGTCAAACTGTTTGAATGATCAGTGTACCGGGGTCAAACCCAATAACCCACTTCCGGGCCGTGAATTATGCTCAGGCCAGGACACAGATTAGATACGTTGAACTGATTTATTTTCTTTTGCCTCGGGATTATCCTAATCTTGGCTCTTCAGAAACCCTGCATTATATAATGGGTTAACCCAACTCTACGTATAGAACTTTGCGAAGGTTCAATTATCGACTTCATTAGACGACACATGTACAGCATCGAAGTATACGATTGATGTGGTTTGGCGGCAAGACAACAATTGTATCAAAGAGGGAAATTGCTCATTTTGAGCAATTTCCCTCTTTGTCACAATTGTTTGTTTAGTATTTCGATACATGTGCGTAAGGAGTGATTTTGTACGATTTTGTAATAATGGAAAACTTTAACCGGCTTAATAAAAGGTGTGAATGGCTGATTGTACCCTAGGGCGAGCTGACAACTTTAGTCCGGATGCCTGTTCACAACTTATCCTGAATGACTGACCGGTGTTTCCGCCAGGTTCGCATGAGCTCTTCATATCACAGTTCTTGCACGGCATGAACGGAGGTAGATAGAGGAGGTCGCAGACAAATGTCGTGAGTACTTGTACATATATTGGAATCTACACGAGGATGTACTTTGTCGATTCGACGCTGTCAGCATGCTTATAGTGCGAGTTATGTGTTGGAATTTGTCATCGGTAACAGCGAATTTTAAGCTATTTCTCGGTTACTCTTCACTCAGCCATTGGCCCTTGGCACAAAACGATACTTCGATGATTGATCATATTGCTGTTCCCTGTACGTAACATACTATGGAGAGATGCCCTTTCTATCATTAAGATGGGTAGCTTTATTACACATAGTATTTTGAATGCTTGATGTCGGTCCTTATATGTTCGTTCATTCATGAATAAGCTCTACAGCAAAATCTCCTTGTATTTTAGCATACGTTCACGACAAAGTGAATATTCGTCCATTTAATTACATCTTTTGAACATCCCTTCACGTTGAAAATATTGATTAGTAAGAATGGTTTCGATGGATCGCAATCGTATAGAACAAGGATCCAATAAGCACGTTTTGGGGTCTTTGTTCAATATAAAGGGTTTTTCGAAAAGAATGCTAATAACTCTTTTGTTTTTCGCCTCCTAAATATATTTATTTATAGATGAGTTAGTAATTCGTGTTGAAAAGAGACTTAATTAGATTTACGTCTGAATTTAAGTATTTAAGTGGCACGGTCGGACGTGAGTCCACCTTGGACTTCATGGTTCTGCGTTTGGACACCTGTACGGCCAAGAATTATGTCGAGTAAAGTAATCATATTCATCTCCCATATCGTAACAATCGTGCTCATGTGAGATAACTCTGAATTGATTGTTTAAGAAAACAACCTCACTACATTCATTACCTATGAAGACATCGCAGGAGCACGAATACATAAACTTTAATATATACCAGAAGTTGTGCCACAATGTATATCAGATTCGCATCTTTTACGAAACCAGCCGTCGATTTCATAGATTGCTAAAGCAGTGATCTATGGTTATATATTTGGAACATAGCTTGGTTAACAAATGTTTTCAGTATCTTTGAAATAAAGTAGATTAAATCTGGTGTACCATAATTTTAAAGAAATACGCATAAGAGCAATTCCTCTTTTCCAATTATGATTAAGCAAACAACAAACACCCAACACACGTAATTTACATCAATAGATGTAACACCAATACCCTGGAATCTAGTTTAACTATGATAGAGACAAAGATATGAGTTAAATTCAATTAATCTTGTCTGCTGAACTGACTTTTTCCTTGTACCGTATAATTCAAAGCATACACTATTTATCTCATCGACCTACGGAAACTTGTCATTCACACAAACTATTCACAATGCTATTTCATCTGATCACCTTCTTTGCCATTAGCAGACGTCCTATATCAGAACACGTACGACTTGAGAGTTTCAATACCCGCTAACAAATCAAGAACAGTGCTAATGAAAGACTATATTATGCAGCAAATTATCCCTCACATTGTTCATAATCCAGGCCAAAATACTCAAAGAGCATCTTGCTGTTTATCTGCTACATCAAAGCAAAATCAAAGGAAGGAAGAATAATACGGTTCTTCCCTGGCTTCATGAAAGTATTGTACACTTAGATTAAATCTGATTATTTCAGGCGGTGAGAGTTTAACAGCCAGTATAACATACAGAATGACGAACACATATGGGACGGTATTCGACGACTTTAACGTCACGCTCACCCCTCACGCAACGTCTCTAGACGCTGACAACGCCTCAAGATGGACCGCTGATAATCTCACCGCGATTCTCCTGCATAATCAACAATACATTCTCTGGGTGCTGAACGAGCGACTGTATTATAACCGATTTCTCCCGGCCACCATCTATATCGGATTTTGTGCGGTGTTGGGTACGGCCGGAAACGCAATCGTCGTGTGCGTGTTTAATACGCAGCGTAAACGTAACACCGCTAATGTCTTTATTTTCTTCCTGGGCGTTATGGACCTGTTACTGTGCTGTACTGTGATGCCGTTTAAGCTGTTCGACATGCGTTACCCGTTAATGTACGGGATAGCGCCACTGTGTACGTGTTACCACTTTCTAGAGATAACGCTCTCCATGGTGGCGGTCACGTTAATGATTTGTATCGCCGTCGACCGTTATCTGATCGTCGCAAGACCACTGAAAAGGATGACGTTACGTCGAATATACAAAATCATCCCGCTTTGTGTAGTGATTGGGATTGCTGCATCATGGCCGACCGTGTTTATTTACGGGAAAAGTACCATCAAAACATCAACACCGGAAATCGTGGGTACCACGTGCGGTCTCTCTGACGTCATGAAGGGGAAGGTCATTGCCCAAGTCTGGTTCCTGTACTTGTACGCCGTTTTCGTGGTAACCCTCGTGGTATTGGTCATCATGTACATCAGAATATGGCAGCTGATTCAGAAATGGAAACACACGCTGATTGGTGAGTCTGCCACATGCTACACGCCCAGGTACCGACCCGTCACTCGGAGATCTCGCGAGCCACTTCCGCTTGGGACAGACGACGATAAATACGTCAGGATGAAAAGCTACATCCCAATGCGCATCCTTGATCGACCGCGTATCCGAAAACTATCGTTTGGCGATGAAGATGACGTCTTTTCGCAGCACGACATCACTACTGACCTGTTGGAATCGTCCACCGGATCGAGAAGTTCATACGACACTTCCAGATCGAGTTTACTGCCAAAATCTAAGTGGTTACGTCTTTTCCCGAGAAATAGACGAAGGTCATCAGCCGGGACAACTTCACTTGACAGTACCGGAAAGAAGCGAGCGAGCATGCGCAGGAATACTATCGTTTTCGGAGTAATCTCCCTTTTTTTCGTGTTGAGTTACCTCCCTTGCCTTGTTGTCATTGGTCTGCGAACACTAGAGTTGTATAACGTGGCGAAGGTGAGTCAGTTGAATGCCAGGGTAGCAGAAGTATTCATCCGATCCGGGTATCTGAGCAGCGTCCTTAATCCATATGTTTACAGCTTCATGTGTCCAAACTTTAGGAAAGGTGTCCGTGATCTGTTCTTTTCCAACAGAAAAATGTCATAAAACTGAATTTGTTCATAACCCGAATGTGTTAAATGATCTAAAATGTTCAAATGTATATTTCTTTTGAATCATTTACAATTTGTATTTATTCATATTCATAAGACTAAATTGATGGTGATTAAAGCAACCGACGTTTGGAGGTATAACCATATTAATGCGGAATAGAAGCATTGTGTTGAAATCTGAGTTCTCGATTTAATCAATTGACTATTTATACAGAATATTTGAATAAATAGATTGTTAGCAACATCATATGCTTTCCATATATTTTTGCTTATACTAATTCAATCGATCAATAAAGACGTCAAGATTGACAGTACACAGTACAGTCCGCCTCAAATACAGTCCTGCTGGTCGCTTTAAGACTACGATTAGTGTCGTGCGATCCGTGCCTGTAATTGTCTTCATGTGGGGAAACAGTCAGTGTCTTTAAATTCACATTGTGCTGCATGTACGAAAAGTAAATACCAGGATATCGTCACTGTACATAGTGATAAGACTGAAAAAAATGTTTGGAACAGTTAAACATGCGTATTTCAATGCACACGAAACAGACATCTCAAGAAATAGAAATGACATTAAAACTGCTCGCACAAGCAAGTTGTTCTGTTGTCAAGTGTTTTCTACCAAATATATAAAGTGCTAGTTTTGATCATTTGATATAAGTTACTTGCTATTGTTTCTAGCTCGGACCTTTCAAACAAACCCTGCCGACAGAATGGGCGAATACATTACCTCGTACAAGACCAATCCAAAAGGTGAAACTACAGCTGTACAAGGAATTTCGTGCAGTTACGTCACACCCTATTAACTCCAATATTATAAGTTATGAGCATTTGTTAAAGAGTAATTCAGTGATAAAGGTAGATCTAGTCTAAGTAAAACATACGACAGACGACATTTATCGCTGAAATCTTCTTTAACAAATACTCGTTATAATATCGGAGTAAACAGAGTGTGACGTAACTGCACGGACTTCCTTGAACAGTTATAGTCAACGCATATTAGATCATAACAAAGATCACTCTCAAACCAAAGAGAACACATTTTATAAAAGAATGGGGTTGCTTGTTTCGGAGATTTAGTTTGTCATAATAATACAACCACGTGGTCTGATGTAGATGTGTTAACGTGAGAAGCTATGAGGTTATTATGTATACGACAATTCATTTCATGAGGTTTGGCATACTGAGTATAAAGCTTTGTAACATCCATGGCTTTATATTATCTTTATAAAGCCAGCCCATGTCCTGTGTTTCTATAATGTAATTCCCCACATACCATGAATGCCTCTCATTTCGGGGACTCTTCAGAATGGGGAGCACATTCAAAAGAACTTGTATTTCGCAAATGAAACCGCTTGTTTTGAACAAATGTCAGCGTATCAAATACATAGCAAGGTATAGTGATATTGACTATTTAATTTGCTTTATACGAAGTCACTATAATGTTGAAATTATCAAGTCAGTCTATGGTAAAGACATAAACTGAATAACATGACCTGTACAACTTACGACCCCCTTTTTTTGCACACTCAATACTTAATCATGTCGCGAAGTGTCATATACCCTGATAGTTTAACACCAATATACTGTTTTATTTTAGAAATGGGAGAACTTGACAGTGATGGGTGACGTATTAGTTCTTTAGCTTGCGTATAACAAACTCGGATTATCCAAACTGAAAGTGCATTAATAATCTATGGCTGGATCAGCCGGACTGGCGTATAATTTACCGGCTTATACAGGACGGCCCTTTATTCCACCTACATGCTAGCCGTGTCCCTTTTCTAGATAATGTAAGGTGAATTTGCGTCGGTATTATTAGTACGGCATGTCAGAACGACATTAATCCGGAAATTAAATGCATCTCTTAAACATCATAAGCCTAGGAATAAAAAGGAATGGCTAACTTCACATCTCAACTTCTCAAAGAATAAACATTTTACCATTTTTTCTGTTAAATTATTTGATACTTCTTTTTAAGATATTATAATAAAAATTGACTTTTTTTTTGTTCAAAGTATGGACATCCTTTAAGTTACGTTTAAGCTACCGGATATCGTTTTGTATTTTTTGCTTGAAGTGACGTACTTGTTCCCCTCTCATATTGCGAGAAGTTTGCATCATACAGAAAGATAAAATTAGATAATCCATTAAAATCGCGTCAATGAGTAACAAACATCAAACTATATTTGTATAAAATATTGTTCGCAAAGTTCCTCGTTTCAATTCTCGTCTAAGGAAGGTGTTCAACCTAAATACAGCTTGGTAGAGAGTTAATGCTATATAATGTAAGATAAGGTGCTACTTTACGATAAGTACAGGTGAACTTAAACGTATGTAGGTATCTTTATATGTCCAAACAAACAAATATTCGCTCGCACCGCCTTATATGGTTTATCAGTAATTGATCAGATTTATTAGTGCTTGTTTGGACCCTGGCACCACTGCAATTTAACATTAAAATCCGCGTAAGAACCACAAACTATTGTATTTGGTGAGTGACCAATATTTCTTTCCTAGTTTTGAGACATGATAAAGCGAATCACAAGCTTTGATGAGGTTAGCTGAAATAAACGACGTGACTTAGTAACCAAAACAAAAGAAACCAAAACCAAAACCACAGTGACCCTTTCTCCTGTCAGAATGCGGTCAGTGTCCAGAAAGAGGGGCTATGAAACATTTACTCCATATCAACTCGTTTAAGCTAGAATACCTTTAATCCCCCATTTCGAAACTTTTCTGTCGTCGGATTACTTCGGTCAAACTCGGTATACACCGGTCGGGGCCGAAACTATTCGCTTCAATGCGAATATTTCTGGCCCAGACCAATGTATACCGAGAACAATCGAAGTATTCCGACGAAAGAATACATTTCAAAGTAATGGATTGTGGGTAATCTACCTCAAACGCTGAATACAGCTGCAAGAAAAGTGCCCAGTTCTAGCAATCCTAATCTCCTTTTGTTACAATGCCTATTTCTTATGTTCCATGTCTCATTATCGTCTGCTGTTGCTTGTAATATATTTTCATTGCGGAACATTTATCTAAAAAAGAATACTATCCGATACTAAGGAAATGTGTAAAACGAAAACCCGTTCTTGGTTGAAAAACACATGTTGTCAAGTATATACAGTATTCAATTATCAATAGGCATTATTTCGCGCAAAAATAAATAAAAATGCACTTTTAATTCACGGTGGCAATTACTAATTTAGCCACAGAGAATACAGCTATTTAATGACACTATATAAGATATAAGTGAAGTTTGAAACTTAAAGATTAAAGAGTCATTGAAACATCAGATCCGTCTGGTCAACTGTCTGCAGTTGACGTTGATGCTTTTTCCACTACAACGGAATATGTTGTCAACAGCCATTGATTAACGATGCTTTAATAGTAGATAGTCCCTATTAGGTAGCCACCACACTTAAATGTTAAATTTTATTTAGGAAACAGGTATATTTCATATCATTTCAATCCTGTCATTTTTTCATACGAATGTCAAATACAAAATATGCGTTCAGCTTCATTAATAAACTTTGTTAACGTCCATCTTCATTTGTATTTTGATATTGATTTTTCTTGTAACATATTAAGTATAAAAAAAAAACTTCATTGTTTACATTCGAGTATCATCTAAAATAGCAAGAAGCGCTCAGATTAATGAGTCACGATCGTCTTGTTAGAAAAATTACATGAAACACATAAAAGAACTGTTATTCGTCCAATATTAACAACATGAAAATTCAATATGGAGAATTTCTTTGGTCTTATTGGTTCCCAACGCTTCTCGGCTGACCTTGTTTTATCGCTATTGACAAACCTTCTAGTATTCACTATTCTAAAAGCATCATGTGAACGTGTTACAGTCTCGATTCTTCTGTAAAGGGAAATTGAAAGTACTTTAAAGTTAATTTTCAATTATTCTAGAACAATTAAAATGTAAGTCGAAATGAGCGCAAGTATGGCTTTAATAAAATAATTTAGACAATTCTCATATCTTAATTAATGATAATTTTCAAAATATAATTTTTAAAGATGCTGAAGACCTGTAATTGAATTAAACGATTGTGAAACAAACATAAGAACATTCAGTGCTTTGATCGAAAAAAAAAAAACCCAACCCAAAGATAATTAATTTGGTTTATAATTAGTTATGGATTGCTTTCGGACGCATCTGTCTAGTGTCGCATGATAAGAGTGTCGACCCATTTCTTAACATGAGTCCAAGACACTCTTATCCATTTCAATTTGTTCGAAGGTCGGAAATAAGAGATCATTGTTTATAAGATAAACCATTCAAACGGTTTACTAAATCTGTAACATAATTGTGATATGTGTTCACGACTCCATGATGCTGTTGTGAAAGGAGATGGCAAATATATCAATAATCTAGTTTTCTGTAACTTAATAGTTCTGTGATGTAATTTTATTCGTAGAAGACATTTCATTTTAAGAAAAATCTTAATCTGTGGGATAGTCCTTTTAATGCCTATTAATCCTGAGATTATTTCTTAGCTACGTCACATGACTGCCTTTTAAATGAACTCTATTATTAATGCGAAATAAAGTCAATGTCATGCAACATGATCACTGTAATAAACTTTTGAGGAAAACCCCAACAACTGGTAGGTTGAATATAGGCCATTTGGTTAACTCCTTAAACATGTTAAAAGTCTACCGTTCATGAACTCGGTCAACACGGATTTGTAACCGCAACATCAAGTCATCTTTACAAGACGAAATCGCCTGGCAACTCTACTATTCCCTCCTGCACATTCTATCCAAAATGAAGGTCCTATGTTAACCCATATACGGAGTAGATATTGACCAACTTTCACAGGACAGATGACTTTTGATTCCGTTTAGCGAGTGTAGTGTTTGTTTGCGGGCCCGTAGGAACAAGAGGCGTAGTTTAAACCAAGATTAAACAAGTATATTGATCCATTCTTTTCATAGATTCATGTTAGTATGTTCCTTGCTTTGAACATAAAGCCAGCTCCAGACACCGTGTAGAAATGAAGCATTTACAGAGCAGCTAATACCCGGTTTCACACGTTAAAGTATCAACCCAACACACTCGAACAAACGCCAAACAAATTCAATCATATTGCGGCTTTTTAGCCACCATTCCCCAAGAGACACCAACATATATACACCTTCTTGGCATGGAACAGACATGGACCCGCAATCTTCCACAAATACTCCTGATAACTTCCTTTGCTTGAAATCAGTATATGAGTTTATATGGTTGTTGTATATTAGCATAGAATATGCCTATATACTCGACCATGCATGAAAAAACTTAATTGCTTTTATAACGGAAACATCCAATTTGGGTAGTTAATCGTCCCGAATACAGACTTGTTAGCTGCAAACAAGATTTGTACGAAGATCAAGGGTAGGCAAAAATGGTCATGAACAATTGTCTTGCTATCATGATTTTGCTCATACATGACGCAATGTCTCATGAGACCATATCCGATATAAAAAATAATCTCAAAGTACGTATATGTGCCTGGTTTCATGCACAACCAAGCCAAGGTCAAGGCTACCAATGGCGATTCCCACACATACAGTTCACGTTGCTTTGGTGTCAAGGTCGTCTATGAAGAGCGCTATTCATGCCATAAATCTTGTATCTATATACACTAAAGGACAATTGTGTTTATTTAGGACAATTGTGTTTATTTATAACACGACGCCATCTATCTTCACATTCCTTGATTGTGTCCATCTGGAGTGCCTTCGACCGGAGTTCCATCAGAACTAGGTCGGTACAACACGATAAACCTCGTTAGAGCCCCAGATATGGGGCGTATCGTTGTAGAGGTCGTATAAATAGTGACCCAATTCTGTGACGGGGCAGTCATATTCTCACAACGAAAGGAAGCTCACACATACTAACGAATAATGAAGGTAAATATCTTTTCTTAGAATTCTCTTCTCTTGAAATCCTGAAATGTATGTTGAATTTGTTAGATCGATCATTACTAAGTTTTCTGGTGAGTTCTCCGGCCATATGAAAAATAAAATGTTATGAGAGTTTCTTTTAACGTACTAAACGTTAAAATTGTACCCATGGCCAAATTCAGTGAACTTCTTTTTCAAAACGTCTACTTCTCTAAACCTGAATAACAGATACATGTATTTGGATGGCTATATAGGTAATCCTGACATTTAACCGAACGTTTTGATAATAATAAAACCAACGACTTTAATTCATAAGTATATACGTAGAGAGTAAATCGGATTCATTGACGCATACCACGAAGGCAGAGACCTCACATCAACTCGCCAAAGAAACAATATTTTGAATAATTATGAACACTGTTAAAGAATTACTGGATAGTTTTCCCGGGCCGATAAATGTAAATATACTTCATGGAAGGGACCATTTACATTTATATCTTTCGGACATCTGTCCAATAAGGGCTCAATTATCTCCATTGTTTTTAACATAGAACAATTCCTACACGATAGACTAGCATGAAAATAACTTAAGATTTGTGCATTGTTTATCCGACTTATCTGCGAAATAGAAAAAAAACCTGTTTTATGTACAATGCATAACCTCCTGATGTTCTTACTATACATCAGAAAATAAAAGTAATTGTCTGTTATGTCAAAGTATGTTGACGAGAAGAGTGCCAACAGTCTATCATAAACGCATGTCAAACATTGAGATAGAAATAACATTATGTCGCTATAATTGTGTTTATATAATACGCCAAGGTTGTGTGATATTTTGAACATCATGCTTCTACTTAAAGAAATACAGTTAAATACAGACTGCACTTGTTTGCTAGCCTGTAACACCAAGTTTTCATAAAGTGGAGCCGATATTGTAATAAAAGCGGTCAATTGGTATTATTGTAAATCTCATCAAAGACTGTCAGATTTTCTAAATGTCTTGGTTTATCAAACACGAGGGAAGACACAAAACAGTCCCCAGTCCATGAGAACTCAAAAAAGCATGGGGACAGAACAAATTCTTCAAATGAGCCATGAATCTTGCTATTAAGTATATGAATATCGGCCCAAATACTAAAACAACCCTTGCAGAGTTGTATGATTTTTTGTATGTGAATGAGGAACAACATCAAAATGATTGCAACATGCTGGAGATTGAAAAATGTCATGTCAGTTAGATGAAAAATAAGGTCGTTGATAAGAAATGTGGACCACTGCGACCTTCATGTCAATGTTTCACGAGACATTGACCCATCTTGGGTCAAGCTGTTAATATCTCGGATAAACTAACAGTAACAAACAGAAGAGATGTATGATTCAACTTGACACACGATTTCAGCAGACAAACAAATTGAAACGGCTCACCACCATCTCGTTTTTATCACAATGATTTTATCAGTCAATAAAAGGCATGCATCGTTAAATTGAGGCGTATTGTCCGTTTGAATTACATTACATTCCCTTATATATATGATAGACAACAGAAATACTCGTAATTCTTCACAAACAACATTGCATTCTAGGACCAAAATACTTACAGCGACGCCCCTGGCAGAAAACTAAATTTATTGCAATTTTACTGGGTCAATCGGACATAATGCGTGATACAGACATGATATGAAAAGCGATTCGATTACGTTCTTTTTCTACAATTACAAAAAGAAAACTAATAAATGTTTTCATATAAAAGACTATTATATGAAAACTTTCGTTTCATTTTCCCTGTCAATGTTCACTAATACTATATAGACTGTTGGTGGTTTTCAATAATGTTTCAATAATATTCCCTCTTTAGAAAAGCATTTTACTTCAAAGGATTTATACCTAGCTTTAAGGGGGCATGATCACAATAAAACTGTATACACGTTTCAGTGTGCCGTTACATGCACCAAACATTCCGGATGCGTGCCAGTATATCTGCATTGCGTTCTCAAACTTAGTTTAGACATTGTAGGCCTACACATCCCGACCCCCTCATTGTAAACATCTCTCTTTTAAATACGACGGTTACCAAAAACAGGTCAATGTCCCAGATACACGTGGCCTGTGATAAGGGAATCCTGATATAACAGAATTAAGTGTCGGAATTTCGTAAAGACACTAGACACTGACGGATAGTGACATTCGATCTATAGAAACACGTCTCCGTTTGGTTTGGCTTCGAGTCAAGCAAGGTGATAATTGTGGGTGTTGACAACTTTGCTTAACCCTTATAGTGCTGGAATCGACTTCATGCTTTTGCAAACTGGTTAGATCCAGGCCACCCGCCAAGTAAATTTGCGGCTGTTCTGTGATCTAACCTGTTTGATACACTGAGTATCTTTCCTCATGAAAAAAAAGCAGTTATCTAAAATTTTGAAAAGCAGACGACACATAAAATACCTTTGGAAAACTATCCAGCATTTTAAGAGTAAATCGAACTTTGTCCAATGTACTCTCATTCTTTTGTTGTACATGTACATACACGTATGATGAAAATAAATAAGTAAATGCACTTGTATTTGTTCTGTCCTACTCAAAATGCCGCACACGTTTTTAAATAATACATCACAGTCCATACGGGATTTGAATAGCAACGTCATAAACTTCTGCCAATTGTATCTTCATTTGCTTAGCTTGTCCTGAAACGACCATTCTTCATATGCGTGATTGGCAATTTAAAATGTAGCAGACATGCAATAACTATATTAAAGTACAATAACTTGAATTACGAACTGACTCAAATGTTATTCTTTATCCACAAACGTTTCAGACGGAGAAACGATTACCCATTTAGTTTACTTCAGTTTATCATACCAATATACTTACAGGGAACAGTGGTTATATTGGCGACATGCCTGCTGTTTACGCAATGTTTTGGTAAGGGCGTGCCCTCAGTACGACAGACGCAGAGTGCATTCATCTCCCAGATAACCCAGCCCGGGGGTGTGGGGAAACTGGACACGTGTAAAGGGTGCTTCCAGCTCGCCTCACAGTTCCTGCAAACACTTATCGATGTGATTCTTAGTAAGTATCGGTTAAACTGAACTTTATTATTGACTTCTGTACACTAAAGTAGCTTGATTTGGTTTGTTTGTATGGGATTAAAGGCCTTCTCGAAATTATCTTAGACACATAACAGCTTTCCTGGATCTCACCAGTGTTAGGCTTGTAATATATACAGTGTCTTGGTTTTTGATACCCCCATGGAAAGAATTGGCACCGTTAATGAAAATTGAACCCGCGATCCCCTGTTTTTATGACATCAGTTTTATTCAAATATTAAATGGTTTATAAATGTAGAAGCCTTTTGGAGGAAAACGGGAACAGACAAAGCAAAGTTAAAGAATAGCGTTTTGCGTACGCACAGAAGACAAGGTAAAGAGAAACATTTTGCTTGGTGCATAAGAAAAAGTTTGCTCACCGTTAAAATATTCTTTTAACGCACAAACTATTATAAAGTGTTCGTAAATGGTTCGTTCGATGGTGAAAAATGTTCCCAATAAAGAAAAGTGGTTAATAGCATTCTGTAATACGTGTTAGAAATCAACATTATGTACATTATAAGCTGGCTATTCCAGATGGCGGTGTGGTTGGAGGATGCTCCGAGTTGTGTGGTAATATTCCCAACCAGGCTCTAGCCACCGTGTGTGACCTTCTGTGTGACGTGGTGGGTGTGGAGGAATTCATCAAGATCATAGAAAAGTAAGTGTGTAGAACACGCCAGGCCGGGGGTTAATCCGTCTTTTTGTTAGGAGATACACGCATCAGGAACGCAAGAATCAGCTAACGCTTCTATTCGTTTTGTCACACTTTTTTATATGAACCATCGGCTATCAGCAACTCGACACTGTTGTCTTAAGGTAGAATACCAATGATCCGCTCTCATTTTATCGTCGAATTACTTCGATCGTTCTCGGCAAACATCGGTCAGGGCCGGAACAATTCGTTGTATGGCGAATAGTTTCTGCCCAGACCGATGTATACCGAGAATGACAGAAGTAATCCTACGAAAGGACGAGTTTCAAAATTGCGGATTATGGGTATTCTATCTTAAAGTCGTATCTTCATAGTTAAACTGATTCTTTCTGCTTTAAGTCAAATGAAGATTCGTGAAATGTGTGTCTCAAGGAGAAGTGACATAAAACACAAATATCTACTGCTTAACACAATAATCAGGGAGCATGCTAATTTTCCCGGCTTCAGTTGTTATGACAACATATCATAGAACAAGACACGACTTTCTGTACGAGTATTTATTTATAAATCATGGATTGTTGATGAATAAACGATTGAAATGTGCATTATGTATGATTCGGCATGGAACTGTTTCAATGAAAAAGATATTCTGCGTGCTCAGAAAACAAAATCACGAAACTCTTTGAAAACAGTGTTAGCTAATAAGCAATTACCATGTATATATGCATCTTAGATTAACATAAATGCAGAATAAATAGACAAAATCATCGAATGCAAAATAAGGAAACGTTTTTCATTATCATCGACCTGTAATCAATTATACGAAAAGACATAATTTGCACCAAAACATTGCTAATCCACTGACCCCTTTACTCCACTTTGACGTCTCTCGTCATGTTATATAATATATACCTGTTACAGAGCCGACCTTGACCCAATCTATTACTGTGAATTACTGAAGGCCTGTCCCGTTAACGATAATGGTGACGCTCTATTTGACGTCTCTCGTCATGTTATATATCTGTTACAGAGCCGACCTTGACCCAATCTATTACTGTGAATTACTGAAGGCCTGTCCCGTTAACGATAATGGTGACGCCCTATTTGACGTCTCTCGTCATGTTATATATCTGTTACAGAGCCGACCTTGACCCAATCTATTACTGTGAATTACTGAAGGCCTGTCCCGTTAACGATAATGGTGACGCTCTATTTGACGTCTCTCGTCATGTTATATATCTATTACAGAGCCGACCTTGACCCAATCTATTACTGTGAATTACTGAAGGCCTGTCCCGTTAACGATAATGGTGACGCCCTATATGACGCCTCTCGTCATGTTATATAATATATGTCTGTTACAGAGCCGACCTTGACCCAATCTATTACTGTGAATTACTGAAGGCCTGTCCTGTTAACGATAATGGTGACGCCCTATTTGACGCCTCTCGTCATGTTATATATCTATTACAGAGCCGACCTTGACCCAATCTATAACTGTGAATTACTGAAGGTCTGTCCCGTTAACGATAGTGGTGACGCCCTATTTGACGTCTCTCGTCATGTTATATAATATATATCTGTTACAGAGTCGAGCTTGACCCAATCTATTACTGTGAATTACTGAAGGCCTGTCCCGTTAACGATAATGGTGACGCTCTATTTGACGTCTCTCGTCATGTTATATATCTATTACAGAGCCGACCTTGACCCAATCTATTACTGTGAATTACTGAAGGCCTGTCCCGTTAACGAAAATGGTGACGCTCTATTTGACGTCTCTCGTCATGTTATATATCTATTACAGAGCCGACCTTGACCCAATTTATTACTGTGAATTACTGAAGGCCTGTCCCGTTAACGATAATGGTGACGCCCTATTTGACGCCTCTCGTCATGTTATATATCTATTACAGAGCCGACCTTGACCCAATCTATTACTGTGAATTACTGAAGGCCTGTCCCGTTAACGATAATGGTGACGCCCTATTTGACGTCTCTCGTCATGTTATATATCTGTTACAGAGCCGACCTTGACCCAATTTATTACTGTGAATTACTGAAGGCCTGTCCCCTTAACGATAATGGTGACGCCCTATTTGACGTCTCTTGTCATGTTATATAATATATATCTGTTACAGAGCCGACCTTGACCCAATCTATTACTGTGAATTACTGAAGGCCTGTCCCGTTAACGATAATGGTGACGCTCTATTTGACGTCTCTCGTCATGTTATATATCTGTTACATTGCCGACCTTGACCCAATCTATAACTGTAAACTACTGAAGGCCTGTCCCGTTAACGATAATGGTTACGCTCTATTTGACGCCTCTCGTCATGTTATATATCTATTACAGAGCCGACCTTGACCCAATCTATTACTGTGAATTACTGAAGGCCTGTCCTGTTAACGATAATGGTGACGCCCTATTTGACGTCTCTCGTCATGTTATATATCTGTTACAGAGCCGACCTTGACCCAATCTATAACTGTGAACTACTGAAGGCCTGTCCCGTTAACTATAATGGTGACGCTCTATTTGACGCCTCTCGTCATGTTATATATCTGTTACAGAGCCGACCTTGACCCAATCTATAACTGTGAACTACTGAAGGCCTGTCCCGTTAACGATAATGGTGACGCTCTATTTGACGCCTCTCGTCATGTTATATATCTATTACAGAGCCGACATTGACCCAATCTATTACTGTGAATTACTGAAGGCCTGTCCCGTTAACGATAATGGTGACGCCCTATTTGACGTCTCTTGTCATGTTATATATCTGTTACAGAGCCGACCTTGACCCAATCTATTACTGTGAATTACTGAAGGCCTGTCCCGTTAACGATAATGGTGACGCCCTATTTGACGTCTCTCGTCATGTTATATAATATATATCTGTTACAGAGCCGAGCTTGACCCAATCTATTACTGTGAATTACTGAAGGCCTGTCCCGTTAACGATAATGGTGACGCCCTATTTGACGTCTCTCGTCATGTTATATATCTATTACAGAGCCGACCTTGACCCAATCTATTACTGTGAATTACTGAAGGTCTGTCCCGTTAACGATAATGGTGACGCCCTATTTGACGTCTCTCGTCATGTTATATATCTATTACAGAGCCGACCTTGACCCAATTTATTACTGTGAATTACTGAAGGCCTGTCCCGTTAACGATAATGGTGACGCCCTATTTGACGCCTCTCGTCATGTTATATATCTGTTACAGAGCCGACCTTGACCCAATCTATAACTGTGAACTACTGAAGGCCTGTCCCGTTAACGATAATGGTGACGCTCTATTTGATGTCTCTCGTCATGTTATATATCTATTACAGAGCCGACCTTGACCCAATCTATTACTGTGAATTACTGAAAGCCTGTCCCGTTAACGATAATGGTGACGCCCTATTTGACGTCTCTCGTCATGTTATATATCTGTTACAGAGCCGACCTTGACCCAATCTATTATTGCGAATTACTGAAGGCCTGTCCCGTTAACGATAATGGTGACGCCCTATTTGACAGCTTCACCGCATCCCCGGCCTCTGGACCCCAAGGTAAATACAACGACAAACAGAATTTATCTTAAATGGTTTACCCCAAATACACGTGACATTAATACGTGAGGCAATTGAAACCGAAGTAACACATAAAGAATTTGCTCACCTTGAGCATTTGTTATTTTTTACACGTTGTTGCTTTTTATTTCTTATTTCAATTATTACATTTGCATCTTTAATGTATGAAAATATTTTGAAAATAATGCGTTTTGTTGATATGATTAAGAAAATCTTTCTTTTTCTTGGTAATACTACCAAAGGATCGGCTGATCCGATTCCTTAATATTCCCACCTTAGGCAAACAGAATAGCTCATCCCATGAAAAGAGCATTCTGTCCAACAGACAATATCATGTGATTGGATTGTATAAACGCGTGTGTGATACACGATAGTTCAAATGTTAATGTCTTGGCTAGTATTGATGTCTTATTTCCATCAAAGTGCCGACTATACTATCATGCATGTGTACATAATCATGCATAAATTATGAATATCTATCTTTTATTATTTAGGTACATTTTCCCTGGCCTTCCAATACACTTCCAAAAACGGAACCGGCACTGGTGAACTTGTTCTAGAGATCGACACCGTTGATGGCATTCCATTAGGTAAATATACACAAACAATTTCGGATAGGGTAATGGCTGTATTGTTTCACAGTTTCCTTGCCCAAAGATAATTAAGCCGTGTGGTTGAATATCGTTCCTTAACGAATAAGCCACAGATGACTTTATAAATCGTTTGCTCATATCAAACAAAACGTTTTACAGGCTTGGGTGTAATAGTATTCAACACCATGTGCTCTCGTATTCTTATCACGCTTTCCTTGCCAAGATATTTTGAGCTTACTTTCGAAAACCTTACTTTGCCGAATCAGCTACATTTGACTTTATAAGCCATTGTGACAGAAGGATAAATTGCTTCTTTTGTCACAATGGTTTACCCCCAATATACAAATGAACTCATGAATTAGCTACGTTTGTCCCATCGTGTTTCTTTGAACAAGTCATATAAACACCAAGAATGATCAGCTCCACTCAAACGTTGCTTCCATATCGATGCTCACTAATTTAAATAACCCACGTTGGATATAACCATAAGCTATGTCTTATTAATCATTCTTTATTCTCATTTGCCTCAGCATTCAGAAACGACGCTGCAGGTAGTTTGTCAAAAAAAAATATTGGTGAATAAGATGAGCTTTTTTTGTATATCATACTTCATTTTGTCAGTGAAATATTTTCTGAACCAAAATTTGCCTTGATAGATATTACCCTCTGCTAAAAACACTATTGTCCTCAAATGGCATTCGGTCGCTAGTCAATCAAAAGGCAACAGCGGACGAATGAGGTCAGAAGAAATAGCTTTTATTCCTTTCTATCACAGTGTTTATTTAACCCCTTACTCCATAATACCTCACGAACTTGCAAGAAACTTAAGAAAGCACTGTGAGGAAAGGATAAATTGCCTACAAAAAAATACATTTTTTTCCCGATATCATGTTTTTTTTTTTCATACTGTTTTTTCTTGTCTGTTGTTGATTTGATTTTGGACCAGGCACAGATTCAACATTGAACGAAGTGGATTTACCAAGGTATCTTAACATGTGTGTATATATATATACATGTATACACACAGGAGCAATCTTAACTCATATTTCTCCTGTTAAACCCCTTTCAGGCCAATCCTTCCTGAATGAACTTGCCCCTGCTGGTACATACAACGGTCAGTTCCAGATCAAAGCCCAGCCTGACCCCGACTGTGACCCCTCACAGGGACCATGTGAACAATGGATGCCCGGAAACTACACTGTGAAAATCGGTAAGGACTATCGCAAACACCTAGAGGTGCGATTTCTAAGACAGAGAATACTTAAACGATAACTTAGCAGAATAAAAGATCCCTCAATTATAACTACATAAATAATTTGTTCAGTACAGTTGCATGTATATCAACTCCTTTACATTGGGTATAAATGTACATCACACAGCCATCTAAAATGGTTCTTGCTTCTGATCCAAGTCTTTTCAAAGGAACAATTTTACATAATTTACAATACATTTTCATTTTTTGTAAAATCATAATGATGAAGAAATTAAAAAAGAGGTACACGGCATATTTCCAGTTATCCCAACCACTAATTTTTGGATTTTGCAAACTAGAAATAACCCACCAGATGGCATTTAGTAGGCATGAACTTAACATTGTCCTTGAGACAAAAGGAGAACCTTGTGAAAATTGGAAAGTTTTCTCTTCTTTAGCAATTTCTCCTCTTGAGACAGTGGTTTCTTATACTTTTTGCCGCACTTTCGATCCCATGAAAGGGAAAAGGGTTAGTTATGTTTTCTAATGATCATGTTAATTTTGTTGTTTTCAGCCATCTGCAATGGTGAGTGTGGAAGCAAACATCCTAACAGTCAAGTCTATGATGAAACATCCACTGTGTTTACAATCACCGAGGGCAACAGAAGTTAGACTGTGTTTAAAGTGTTCAGAGTTGGCACTGGGACTTGTGACATCATTCATAACTAGTACAATGTATATGTTATACAAAATATTTACTTTCATCTTCAATTCATGGAATTTACAGTGAAAATATAATAAAACATTCAATGGTGTTAATGATTCAATGGTATTATTCATCCCCTTTGATTTTTTGTTTCCATCTCTTCTTGTTACATTAAATAGAAGATCCCTCAACAAATCACCTGAAGAAGCAATGAGAACAAAACAATTTCACCCTTTGTATAAAAGTTTTCTTTATTTTATGTTGCATTGATCACAAGCAATCACCATCAAATAAAGAAATAGACAGACATGTATGTAAGCTGGGTTACATTGTAACTCAGGGGGCCCTGCTTGGCCCAGAGGATAAGACAAATAGATTTTGTGCAATCCATGTCATCAAACATTCGACATATGTGGATATTTATTCGCCATATTGCAGGAGGCATATGATACAAAAGCTCAGAGTGTTAAGGTTGTTACTTAATTCAAGTGTGTCTGCATAACACACGAATTCTTTTAAAAGACTTTTTGACAGAGAAGGCTACCTTCAAAAGCTTTACCAGCTTTATCAAAACAAAGGTTTTTGAATTCAGTGACATGTATGACACTTTGTTCGAAACTTTGTACAAAAATGGAAGAATCTTTCGAATCCAAAGAGGTTCTTTCAATCAACATCATCTCCTGTCTCTATCGTCACTAGGCGGTATTGTCAAGATTAACAATATTCTCGTTAACCAATACAAGTTTTCTGAACAGGATGGCACTATTCCTCAGCAGAATGTCTTTTATTTCCACAGAATGTTGTTTATTCAGATCTCACCGTTTTTTATTCAACATGGCCATTACAAGTTCAAGTTTCACAGCAAAGTTTTTGCCATCAATTTGTTCGAGATCGATCTCTCTGAAGGATCCTGTCAAATGCTGCCATTTCGAGCTGATTAAAGATGCTATGACTGGATCCATCTCCGTCTGTGTGTGACTAGTCTTTACAAACACATGTAACCCTGTGGTGGGACCACTCCTCACAGACAACATCCTGAAACCAAATACAGCATACACAATGTCAAGTTTAACTAACGATTCAAGTTAATTGTTATTATTCTATCAGAGATATCTATTAATCAATGGATGGATCTTCAAGCTGCTGTTTCAAAAATGTGAGGAATTTGAATATCAAAATGTCTTTCTTTAAAACTGTATAGAAGATAAACTGCTTTATGAGACATACTGAAGTAAAGCCACTTGTAGTAAAATTAGTTTGTGTTTAAGTGATTAAAATGAATTAAAATGTGTCCAAATCTAAAAGCCTTGGAATAGTTTTAAAATCCATCACATACTGTCTTAAACATAAATACACATTCTGAAACACATACCACTATACAAAAACTGTACTGTCTGATTTATTTTTACTTGCAAATAGTCTTATGTGTGAAAATGCACCTTCAAACTTCTCATTTTAGCAGCTTGACAGATAATAATGAAATTGGACCTTCAACACTTTATGGTAACATCTGTCTTAAACTCTTTTATGTACTTGAGAGCTAAAAGCTAACAAGTGGGCAATAAAAAAGTTCACCATGAACATTTCTGCATGCCTTCTGAAACAGATGCTCCTTTTCCCCGATGGATACATACCTATCTCCTGTAGGAGCAACTAGTTGTACAGACGAGGCTGTACCAAAATCTTCCATTTCTCCTATACCACTACAGCCATTTACACTGAGAATCTGCCAGCCCATCACTCTGGCTAGGTTCTGGGACAGGGAGACATGGTGCTGGGATACCTGGGGATTGATGGGAAAAAGTCAATATACTGTATAAACCGAGAGATAATTCATCAGTTACTGTAGGGTTGTTTTTTCAAAGTATGCCATTTAAAACAAATGTTCATGTGCATGGAATTGTAAGCCTTTTACTGATTTGACCGTTATAAATGTTAACTTTGATGTGATATGATGACCAGCCAATCATGCCTCATGGAGATGTTGACCCTTAGATGATCATACTGCATAAGGATAGCATGTTATGACTGATCCCAATGGAAAGCAGGCTCTGCCATAAAGCATGGAGGGCAACATTATAAATTGCTTATTTTGAGCTGTTCTACCTTTTGATACAGCGGTCTCTTAAATCATCTGCTGTTAAAACAACCATATATGGAGAAAAGAATTGACACAAAGACAATTGCCCCTATAGCCAAACCTGTCCGTGCCTTCTTGATCTAGTGGTTAGAGGATAGAACTTGGTTTCTCTCCATGTGGGTTTAAATCAAGGGAGGGGTAGAAATGGATTTTCAGTGAAATGAATGCATCACATTTTAAGGTGCATTAACAGCTGATTTTCATGACAGGTTACATCCTGACTGACTTATAGAATGCCAAAGTTTCTATCCCACTTGACCAGCTCTTATGGGCCGTTTTTAAGGAAGAATACCCATAATCCACCATTTTGAAACCTTTCTTTTTGTTGGATTACTTTGCCTGTTCTCGGTATACATCGGTCTGTTCCATAACTATTTGCTTTACACCGAATAGAAATGGCCACAACCGATGTATACAGAGAATGACCGCAGTTATTAGAATTAAGTTTCAAAATGGCGGATTATGGGTATTCTACCTTAAGATTGATGTCTCCCTCCATGGATCATGAACTGGGCATCACAATATAACTGAAACACAGTTCACTTGGTGTACAACCCATTTATAAACAGACAAACATACCTGCCACATGACCAAATCTTCCAATTCCTTCTCTTGAAAACTGAGATTCAATGTTCTTCTGTCTTTAGTGACCACTTTTACACCACTGGTTCCAATCTCAAGATCTAATGACTGCCATGTTGGTCTATACAAAAGCAATAATATATGACATATTAACTGGCTCATTAACTGGCTCATTAACGGTTAACAGTTTCTGTCAAAAAGATAACATATACAAACTTTTTAATGTATTTTTTCTTTTTCCACTTGTCAAATTTGAAAGCAACAGTCAACCAGCATTACAAAGTGTACAAAGAAATAGGAGTATAGAATTTTACAAAAGAACGACAATCATATTGTACTTGCGTTACATTTAAATACTTAATGATACTGAATAAACTACTAAATGACGGAAGGAGTAAATGAAATCCATGACATTTAATTAGGCAATTGAAACAGATACAAGAGTTTCAATTTGACATTGGGGCATCATTACCGTCATGCATGCACACAATCCTGACAATGGAAATGACCATCATAATCATAAAGATAACAAACAAGCTGAGTTCTTGACATTACCTGATTCCTTCGTATCCCTGAGATGCAATGATGACCTTGACATTGGATTCTAGACTGCTATTCAAACAGCTCCAGTGAGAGAGTATTTGTGGGTCTGGTATGGAGGCGGCCAGTCTATCCAGGGTTGTCATGGTCCTGGTACACATAGAAATGGATGAATGGCATTACACAAGCATGATGAGAAATGAGCTCAAGATTATTCATGATAATGAAATATCTGCAAACACTTAATGATGCTAAATTAGGCTCATAAATGCATCTTCCTACATGGTGCAGCCTCATGCAGGTTTGTGCAAGAAAATATGTCCTGCACAATTCAGCATTATGTTAGAAAATGATAATACATCAGGTTTTTACAGGTTCAGGCTAAAAAGTGATCATTGGACAACTCAAAATGTGGTTATGATTCAAAAGTCAAATGTACAAAGGCTTTTGGAAGTATTGTTGTTGAATATCTAAAGGAAATGATGGTGTTGCACAAGTTGAACATATAATCATCTTTGGAGTAAGAAACATGTTCAAAAAGTCAAATAATGATGATCATCAACAAAGAATTGACTAGAGATACAACCCTGGTTCTAAGCTGGTAAAATGAAATAACAATATCTGTGGTAGTGGTTATAAACCATTTGGACAAAATGAGAAAAAGGCTCTTCATGAGAAATTTCTATTTTTTATCAAGGTGATTCTTTCCTTCTTTAAATTTGTTTAATCCAAGATAGATTAAGAGTTACTGAACAACCAAAGGTTAAGTATTGTTAGAGGTACCTTGATCTGAGAACCTGATGTCTGGCCTGCTGAATTATTTGCTCTAATAAGGTTTCACTGAAAATACAAACAACTAGGTTATCTAGAGGTTACTTAGCATGAGACAATTTACTGTAAGTAGAATCATTTTTAACAATATTTTTTATATTTGAGCACTTTCTATACTAGATATTTTGCATCTATTGCCATTCCAGAAAAAATAGCTAAATTTCCAGTTACAAAGTAATAATCGTTTTGTCACAATAATGCAAATCATACATACAAATATCCAACATCAGTTTTAAATCAGCTATAATGGTTTGCATTGGCTTCATGATCAAGCTTCATTATCATTCTATAAGGAAAAGTGGTTTTTTTTTTACTACCTCTGCTTAAAATCAAACAAAGAAAAAGATTACCTTGCTGATATTTCCTTTAGCTCATTTCTACCCATACCACTTGGTCCTGCCAGTCGACGCCGTTTTGTGATCCCGAATGTGGAAGTAACGGGGTGGGGAGGTGAGAGATGGAGAGATTTGTAGTGGACCTCCCGTAATAACTGATGTAATGAATGCTCTAACACATGGTTGTGTTCTGCCTTGTGAATCTGAGGCTGGGTCTGTAAAACAATAAAACCAGGACTTTTTTAATAACTTAATCTTCACTGACAGATTACATTTCAATGAAAAACAACATCTCAAATTCAAGAGAAGGTCATCATATTTAGTTAATTTACAAGATACTAATGATACTAGAATGATGATTTAAGCGCAAATGAAAGTACCACACACCGAAATATCTCCTTGCAAAAAGGATATAAGACCAAAATGTTTTACCTTTTTATCTTTCTGTCCTGGAGAATGACACAAACTTATAGATAACTGAACACTTGGGAAAATCTGCAACAAAACATAAAAGAGGTAAAGAATTTCTCTCATATCATTTCCAATAGATTTTTGTTTCATTCTATCGTTATATTGTCAATAAATTATGGAAAAGTAAAATGTTAGATAAAATGGAACTCAGACACAATGAAACATTTCAAAAATATGTTCCAAAGAAAAAAAGATGTATTCGTCAAGTTTTTACATCATGATTAAGCTATTTCAATCTTTTATCCAATGACTGTTTTTCTGTGAAGATGTTCAATTCAGATATATTAATAGTTTTTAGGATAGAAGGTTTTTAATTTCTATCGGATAATTGAATTTGGTACTACCTTCTGCTAACTATTTTTGACTTGGAAATGAAACAAAAAGGGAACCAAACAATGGAATTCATTATCCTTACTTTTTATCCTTCCGACTCCATGCATCGATATTAATTCTTTGAAAAATGGTCAGAACTCTTAAGTCCATATTTAAACAGCCACTTACACCTTTTAAATTTCAACAGAACTAATCATAGACATACAGATAAGGATTGAAAGGTACTTACATTTGTAATGATTTGATTTCCAACAACCACATGTGGCATGCTGCTCTTCAACTGTACAGCTTCTCTCGCTAACTGTTAAGTATAATAATTTAATAAATCCAGGAAAAATCTAAGTAACCATACAATGACATTGAATCAATAATACAACAAATTGATAGCTTGCTTTTCTCTCCTATGAATACACCATAAACGGGTCTGTTTAAAATGTCAAGGAAATAAGGCTAATGACAAAATGATAATAATAATAATAAACAATATTTTTGTTTCATTGGGGTTTTACGTCCTGTTACCAATTTCCCAGTTTTTTCATAACCAGCAGCTCATCATGGATAGGTAAAGACCACTTACTCTACTGCCAAGGAAGGCTGGTACAGACAGTTGAAATCATCAGTGTTCCATTAGTCAACTTAGAGATCACCTCTCATAAAAATTCAGATCTACCCAAAAATGATTTAAACCGACGCAGAGGTTGGCTTTCTGATTTCAATACTCTAACTACCATGCCACCAGATTCCAAAAATAACATGTGTTACATACTTGTGAAAACAGTTCTTTACAGAAGAGGACATTCTGAGCCGCCTCAAGTTTGGTCTGCCAGTGAGCGTCTGAGGGATAGCCAAGGGTGTTGGGCATGCGGAGGGTGGCAGACATCAGATCCATGGAGTCTGGGGGGAAAACACCAATACAATCATAAACAATCATCAACACCATATAATCATAAAAAATCTACAATTGATATACACACCTAAGACATCAAATCCATGGAGTATGAGAAAAATCAACAACATACAATTATGAACAATCACCATTTGATATATAAAATAAATCAATCAGTATTTCTTTTCCAAACTAAGACATCAAATTCATAGAGTTTGGAAAATAAATCAACATCATGCAGTCATAAAAATAATCACCATTTGATATATAAAAGGGATTGTGAGTTGTAACTGCAATCTTTTAATTAGCAAACAAATCTTTTCCTTACCTGAGACAGATTTAACTTCAACTTGAACATAGGAGGCCCCCTCCAGTTCACTAGGTATGATCACCTCAAGGGCACTTCTACTCGTCACTGAGGCATCTGGTTGCTCTTTTGGTAACAGTGTGTTTTTGGACACCTCAAATGTCCCACCCTGCCAAAACCTGGATCCAGCTTAAAAATAAACCAAATGATTGACCATCAATATCAAATACAAGACATTTATAATACTCTATAGATATAGAAAGTAAAGTCTTTCTCTCTACCATCAAACTAAGGCTCTTATTTTTTTCTTTGTAGTATCTTAAAAATTTCAAGTGTCTCCCTTTTCTAAAGAATTTGACTTGAAATGCAGTAATAGAGTAAAAAATCTTCGATAAAGACCCAAATAATCCGGATGTCATGGTATACAAAGGAAATTCCAAGAGAACAGATTTTTTGTGCAGTAATTTGCCCTGTTAAGTCTGTTATTTTGCATTTTGGGTCTGGAAAAATAAACATAACAAGAGCATACCATTCTTGATGCGAATTGAAATGTTTGCATATACATTAACACTGTTTATGTCTAAAGATGGATAGTTTGTGTCAGAAAGTTAAAAGAAATGCATTTAAAATTTAATTCAAGACATGTTAATTAAGGCCTAGCACCAACAACTTACCTGATTTGTAACTTAAATCTCCCATGATGGCTTTGCCAACTTTCTTTAGTCTCCAGTTCTGCCTGAGTTGTAGAAGTTCTATATGGAACTCATTTTGGGATCTACTTCCCAGTTCTTGTTGAGATTTCTTTAACCGCTCCGCTCCTGCTATAAGAACACTAGCTGCTGTCATTAATCCCTATAATTAGACAAACAAACTTTTAAAAAAATAACATCTTCATCACCAAAATTAAATTTGTTTTAAAAGAGAAAGCAAAACTAATTTGGCTGGCTGTCAGTGCCTTGAGTTTAAATGATGTAGTATAACAGCTGATGTGGGAAAAAATGCCAACATTTACTAAGTAAAACCATATATAAGAGTTTATCATCCAATTTTCAACCTGTGATTAAAAATTAAACAAATGTAACACAATGGTAACAGTGAAAACCTGTTTTTCTGACATCTGTTTTAGGTAGTTGCCAGACCTATTTTGTACATAGGTTTTCCTTTGTGTCATTAATACATTGAAATGATTGAAAGAAAAGCTCATCATTGGATTGATTTTATGAGAATGTTATCTGGTCTTACCTTCTTCTTTGCCATCAACTGTATGGCTGTTTTGGGCTCTGTATTGTCCTGATTGACATGAGCCAACACAAGGTAGCGCTTCTCTTTGGAAACATTTAACACATCTAATAACACACTCATCTCTGTGTAGGCCTGTCTGCAATAACCAAATACAACACTCAATTAAAGCCATACTTGTGCTCATTTACACTTTAATTGTGAAAGTTCTCAAATAAAATTCAATTAACTTAAAAGTAATTTAAATTCCTTTTTACAGAGATATGTAGACTGTAACACACTCACATGATGCTTTTAAAATAGTGAATATTATACGGTTTGTTTACAATTAGCGATAAAACAAGGTCAGTCGAGGTTTTGAATGTTCACAATGTTAATATTGGATAAATGAAAGTATTCTTATGTGTTTTACATGTTTTTTCTAATCAGGTGATCGCCACTTGTTAATCCTAGCACACCTAGCTGTTACTCGAATGTAAACAATGAAGTTAAATTGGTGAGCACCAAATTTGTGAAAGTAGCACTTTGAAAAATAGATAATTGATAGTGCCAGGGTCATATTGTCATGATCCTGTGGTCATTCGTTATGTTTCAACATATTCTATCATAATTTATTACTCACATAACCCAGATTCGCAGTTTTTCTGAGCGCTAGTCTGCTTTTAAGCCATAATGATTTAAATGATCAAAAGCATGGTAATTGTTCTAGAGAACACAATACGGTATAGATAAAGGGGTGAAGTAGTAGGGTCTATTGCATGAACTTTTTCTATCTTATGTAGTTATAGAACAACTATTCAACAAATCCTGTTTTGAGAACCTTAATTAGAATAGTCTTATCACCGTACAGAGTTTAAAACTGCAATTAGGAAAGTAGTGGCATGAAAATGTTTGAAATCACTTTAACTAGAAACGTTTGACATAAATAAATGAAATGTACGTAAAAAATGAGAGATAATACATAGAATCTTTCAAGAGGTGTTGAATCAAATTCATTTTAGGGTTGTATCCCTTTTCATAAAAGAGACAACTGTTGATTTGAAAGGAACAAAAATAGCTTTGTTCAACATGTGGTATTAGGGGAAAACTGTAACTAAGGTTTAGAGCCTGTAGCTCAACCTATAAATTTGCAAACAATTTAATACTGTACTGTTTATGAAAATGTATATATTTGGTTATAAACTATGTTTAAATGTTTTAAGTACATTATGTTATACTTTTTTTACTGTCAATAAAAATGACTAAAGTAAGTCATTGATTATACATACTTATAGGATCCATTTCCTTGATGATTGCAAAACATTATTCTGCTAGCTTAGGGGTAATTTCTCATTAGGTTCAAGATAGTTCTGAAACCTTGTAAACTTGTTTTTATATAAACACTACTTTAACCATAGCCAACATAAGCTTTCTGTAAGTTCTTGGCACTTTTTCTCATTTATCTTTGATAATTATAAAAGGGACAAAAGAAAAAAGAATTTAATATTAGAAAGATGTAATTGAAGGGGTAGGGAAGTGATTGTGGTGTTTAGGTGATTACTTTAAGCTGTTTCGAACGGAATCCCAGGGCCATAGTGAGGGCTGAAAAGGTGCCAGCTCTTTTTCCTTTTCTTCATTTTCTCCTTCCGATGTTGGTTTTCCTTTGTTATCACTTTCATCTTTAGAAAAGTCGATTTTTTGTGCACTTTTAGCCAAACATTCTGACATAGAAAGGGGCCTGGAATAAAAAGACATTTTACTTTAGCATGCTAACCAAATATCCACATGTGTTCTAAGTATTTACATTTAACTTTCGAGTTATTCATTCCTTTTGCATCTAGCAGTAAAAGAACAGCAAACAATTTGAGCACAGTCACTCTCAAATGTCATTACGTTAGGTATTTTTCAGACAACAAACAGGTTGATTAAACTTTCTAGATCAAACAAGAGCATTATTTTGGAAGGATAGGACATTTCTTGTTATCTATGCTAAACACATGAAATAAGTATGCTATTTACCAACCCAATTGAACATCTGCATTACAAACAATGCAGGTGAGTACAGTTGAAAAGTTAAGGTAAACATATAGTTTGAATTGTTGCAAACCAATAATAAATGGTAGTATCAGTTGTGATACACAACCTGCATTCTCCAAAGAGAAGAGATTTAGAGTGACAGACATTGACAAAGGGTAGTAAGTACCACTTGTAGTCAAAATAATTCAACATGAAGATTGCCTTTAATTTTCTAATAGGGCAATCCTAACTATCTGCCTAACATCAAAAGTGCGAAGCACAAAATAAGTGGATAAATTTAGATATTCTGTTTTAAAGCGCAATCAGGTAAATCCTAATTTCATCCGTTTTAATCAATCCATTCACATAACATCTCAGAGTGCTGCATATTTTCTTTGAAAGAACAGTTTAATTAACACTAGGTGATGATTTTCTGGTCCCATCAAACTACCTTTGCGCATTCACACTGAAGGTAGAATTGAAATTTGGCATTTGGTAAAGGTTTAAACTAATAAACTTGACGGTAATAATAATTAAGAGCAAAACAAAGCGAGTGAATCCGGACTACATTCTTGGTTCAATGAAGGCGGATGTATAATGAGTAATTTGTGTCAGACCACAGTTTGTGTATCGATAAAGTACCGTCCCTCAGAAAGTGGTATGTTACTTCAATGGACTAAGGTGCTAACACACCCTAGTCCAAAAACCTAATTTAGCAGTTTTTAATTGTTTAACAGCAATTAATGCCATTACTTGGTGGTATGTAAGTTTATGTTACATTATCTTGTGTTAGCAACTGATTATAAATTGTCTTTTCCTGCTTTAAATCAGATCAGAAAGTCCACCACTTTTTTATCCTTCGACATTTTCAATGTTAGATTGCACAATTATTAAAAAAAAAATCATTTAAATAATTTAATGTGAAGAA